>BJCM01094462.1:0-13130 GCA_018326385.1 Flaveria bidentis
ATAATAATAATAATAATAATAATAATAATAATAATAATAATAATAATAATAATAATAATAATAATAATAATAATAATAATAATAATAATAATAATAATAATAATCTAACACATAAGAGTTTAATATGTGATCCGACCATTAAATTGCTAATCTTGTACTCAACACCCTCACTTTTTTTCCCTTAATTTTCACATTTTCCCTCTGTCATTCCATTCCATTTCATTCATCTTTTTCGCGAGATCCGGCAGAAGATCCCGCAAACCACGAATTCCATCAAATCCCGCAAACGAAACCCTAATTCCCCATTCCTTCCTCTGTAAGTTGATCTGCCGCATTGCAATTTCGATCTGATCTTCTGATTTAATAATATCTACCAGTATGCTATTCATAATCTAGACAAACATCTACCTGTTAACACCCTCTTCATGTTAGTTTATTAACAAATCGAAAATTAATGTTGCCTTTGATCAATTGCTGTTAACTTCTAATTGCAGATTTGGCTTTTGTTAATTAGAAAATTGTATTCTGCATCTGCTTTTGTTATCTATGTTCGGAGGTCATGTGACTGTTCCTGTTAACAGTCCACATCTAAGGAAGTCTGGGAGTAGACAATTGTTTTCGGATCTTGGTGAGGGATAATAGTTGATCTAGGCAACTCAATTTGATTTCCATGTTGATTTTTGTATATGATGTTATTATTCAGTTTCTAAAAGCTTTTGTTCTTCATTGTGATAATAGAGACGAGTGAAATGAAGGGCACACAGTTGGCAACTGCTGCAATGTTACCATCTCCTGTTTTGTTATGGAGGCTTAAGGTAGTCTGTTGATCAATTTTGTTGTGTTTTTGTTTATATGTTTTGAATATGAAGTTGGGTGGTGTTTGGATGTAATTTTATGTATTCAGAAATTTATAAAGTATTTGTAAGAAACTGGTGCAAGAAATAATTTTTGGATGTGCTTCTGCTACTTGAAGTTGTAAAAATTGCTTTAATGATGTAGATTGCTTGAAAAATATTTGAAGTAATCAACTCTCCTCTGAAAATTAGTTTGCTGCAGCTAGTATGAAACTCGTTATCTGACCTTATTTAATCAGATTGACACACGCAGAAGTAGGTTACTCGGATACTAGAAACTGATCGTTTTGAGTTTAGGTTATCACTTTTAAGATACATATTCAAACGCCTGAATTGTCAATAAATGAGTATAAGTGCCAATCGACTGTTTGAAAAATAAAAACTTTCATCCATCTTCTTGATGCCAAAGAAGTTAAATACAGAGAATCAATTTTTTGAAGTAGATTGTGATGCATATCAGAACTTATGTTGCTGTTGTTTATGTTTGAAGTTAAGTTGAATAATGGTCAATTTAAGTTGAATAATGGTCAATTTTACTCTAAAATTTTAGCTATTGGGTTTGTAATTAACCCCTGAATACCTGAATCTTAAAGTTTCTGATTATCTTGAGTTTGACACTCTAGATCCTAGAGTTTCTTTGGTGTGAAGCCCTAGAAACCTAGTTCATATATAGAATTGTTTTTATCCCCTGCTTTTTTGAATCAATTCATTAGATTTAAGTTTAGATTTTAAGGTTGCATGTTTCTAATGGTGTTGAATTTATGTGCTATTTCAGGTGATGCTGTTCTTTTTATGGGGATTCAGCTGTTGCAAGGTTCTACCTTAATGTCTTTTGAAAATATTTTGGCGAATATATGTTTTTTTCTAGTTAAATCTCTCATTATTGAAGTTGCATAACTAATACGTAATATATCAGATTAGTTGGGATTCTGTCATGAGGATGAGTCTGGACCTGCGTGATCTTTTTCTTTATGAGGCTTTTCTTTACTATAATCCTCTTCTTCTTGTGGTGAGTGAAAACTTTTCTTTTAGTTTATTTCTATGTCTGATATAACATAGTATTGTCAACTATATATATTTTGTTGCATATAAACATTTGCAGACAGCTGCAGTTTGGTTTTGGGGCGCAAATTTATGGGTGTTTGCTCAGTCTAATGTCAATTATTCCAAGATTTTTGACCTTGATCAGAATCATCTTACTCATAAAGAAATATGGAAGGTATAGTTAAAATGGTGCATTTGTTATATATCCTGCAGCCAAAATTGTATTATTATTAATATATTTATGCCATCACTACCAGATTGTTGAACTGATAATTATTTTTACTAAGTTGTACATATTGATTCAAGGTTTCTTTCTATGATGCTCATATGGTGATTTGTACTTATTTAGTGATTTTTTTTCATATATTTTTATCTGTAGTTGCTCATAGTTTCATTTGATATTGCAGTGCGCCACGTGGATGACAATCATTGTTCCTACGAGCATGACTTCATATCTGTATCTATATTCCCACGGTGAAGTCTCATGGGCTGCATCTCAACCAGTGTAATAGATGCTTCCTTTCACATTTTTATACGCTGTGCTTTTACTTTGGCTAATATTTTTTCATCCCATATTCTTTTCTTGGCTTTTTCTGTGTTCATGGTGTAAACTAGGTGTTAACAATATTTCGAGAGTAAATATGATAGCTCTCATATTTAGTTTTGACCTTAATATTATGTGGGTGATCTCTTGCAATAGAAGGTTTCGTCGAGTTGAATACGTGCATATCGTAATTGTTATATTTCTAATTGATATGATAATTGTTTAAAACACCCTTTAGAACTCATGTGCATATTTTAGTATAAGATAAAAAACAACATGTGATAGATTGATCTAATACTTGGTGAATGCTTAAATATTCATGATTAGCAAATCGAGGAATGATCTTCATAAAGCATGTGTGACTGTATATATACTTGTAATTTTGAAGAACAGAAAGACAAAGACATGCTATTTTGTGAGCCCAACACAACTTAAGGGTCTTGTTGTGATACATATACAGTGATGGCACTCATTGTGATTATATACCCAGAAAAAAGCTTATTTTATGATTATAGATATTCTTACACATGATATATTGCAGGTACTCTTATACACTGTTGTTGCAATCATCTTGATATTCCCCTTTGATATATTTTATTTGTCGTCACGTTTTTTTTTGTTAAGGACGCTTTGGAGAATAGTCTTCCCTTTTCAGGCAAGTCTATAGTTATTACCATCCTTATACTACTATTTTGATGTAATTTCTTATGATTATATTTAGTTAACCCATATTTTTTATATTTGTTATTGTATGTATGTATATCATATTTTTTCATACATTACATATGAATTGTTCCTTTATGATGAATACAGGCAATAGCATTTGCTGATTTTTTTGTGGCTGATATATTGACCTCAATGTCAAAGGTATGTATCTGGAAGTCCATGATATGTTTTAATTTCTTTGAGTCTTACTCTGAGAATGAGTCTCTAAACCCATTTGTACTTTAAGCATATCATGCATGTTCAGTACTATGCACATATTTATGTTAGACTCGGTGTGGTTAAGGTTGTCGATCCAAATAGATTTTATCACTAATCAGTGTCAATTTTTTGGTAAACCATTTTTCCAAACCGTAAACTGAACTGTGTTGCCTTCAACTGGCCTATTTGACTCAGTTTGGGCAGTTTTAACAGTTTTATGAACATTCCTAGTCAAATTTTATTGAAAAGCTTCTTATGATTATTTATTGTTAAATTAATCAGATTTGGATAATTAGGTAATAAATAGCTAGGAGAACACTGATTACTGAGATATTTATGGAAATGCTTAGCTATCCAGATTATTTGATTTTAACTCATTAATTCACAATTATTGTTTTGGAAAAGACTTCTGAGAACATATATAACATGCTTGTTTGAAATTTTTATTGTGCAGGTCTTTTCAGATTTGGAACGTTCTGTTTGCAGAATGGTTCATAGGCAGGTCGGCATTCACCCCATTTTTTTTCCTCTTTAACTTGCTAGTAGGATTACTGCTAACTGTTGAATCTTGTTAAAGTATTTAAAAATTTACATGACATAATATGAAAATCAAATATAAATCATAGTATTTCATAAGCTCTTGGTGTTCATCAGATTATGAACAATCTGGCATGATTACGATTAGAAAAGATATATTTTTTTTTCAATTTGGGCTGGGTTTGAAACCCTAAACACTTAAGTACAGACGTCATATTCAACTGGTTTGCTTCTCAACGATTTGTTTCACTTGATAGCCAGTGAGTGTTTTATGACATGATTATTAACGGGACATGAAGGGGGTAGTTAAATTGTCTGCAAAACTGAGAATTGTTGCAATGTTTATATGATGGAGCATTTATTAAATTGAAACTAATTATGTTATGCAAAGTTCTGGAATATATGATTCTCATCTTTATTATAAGCCCCTTTTATTATCACTACCTATTATTATTATTATTATTATTATTATTATTATTATTATTATTATTATTATTATTATTATTATTATCACTGGCTATTAATTTATATAGAGATTTGGTAGAATTTTTATTATGGAGGAATAAGACTTGGAGAGCAACTTACTTGTCTTGCAAGTTTTAGGAACAGGATGCCCTTTATAAAAAATAAAGCATAATGGTTTTGATATATTTTATCATGAAATTGGTTAGTGATTTTATATTATTGGGAGTGTTGTTATATCATACTTATTCGCTTTTACAGGTGGCAACCATTGCTTGGTTTGAAGCGGATTCTGTTTGTGGCAGTCATTCTGTCGCTATTCCTATCGTTCTTGTATTGCCCTACATATTCCGGCTCTTCCAGTGTTTAAGACAATACAAGGATACTAAGGAAAAAACTTCTCTACTAAATGGTAAAATTTATTTTCAAAGCTTATCCCTACTTTAGTGCTTCTTATTGCCTTACTATTTTTTGTCAATGTGTTGTTTTATGATATTATATCTGTAGCTACATATCCTTGCACCATTTTGTTTGTTATTGGTATTTCTGTACTTCTATTATTGTTTGTTTGAGTGCTGTTTTTTGGAGCTGGAGGTCTCTCTGGTAGCAACCTTTCTATCCCCAGGGATAGAGGTAAGGTTTGCCTACATCCCACCCTCCCTAGACTCGACCCATAACTTTGTTATTTCCTTATGGGTGAGATTTACCGGGTAGGTTTGTTGGTTTTTAACTTTTTTATTCTTACCTTAGTTATTCAAATTGCATCTTTCTTTTTCCCTGGGTGTGTGCTGCTATAGATATAAGCCTATAAATTTTATAGGTTCTATCTTGTTTATTGATTGTGGAGTCTGTCTGTATTACAGTGGCAGTTTTAACTTGTTTACTTATGAATGGGTCAATTCGGTCTAATGAAGAAAAAATATAGCTAAAATGGAGAAAGGATAAATATGCACAAAATTTTCTATATCATTTTTATTCCAAAATTAGAATATTTTATAAATATGAAGTTTAATTTATCAGTTTTCTTCTATGATTTCAGCATTGAAGTATTCAACTGCTGTACCGGTGATTTTTCTTTCTGCATTGAAGTATCACGTGTTCCCAGATAATTGGATAAACTTCTACCGGCCTCTCTGGTTATTCTCAAGTTTTCTAAATTCTTTATACTCGTTTTACTGGGATATCACTCGAGATTGGGATTTAAGGTAAGCAAAACCTTACTTTTTACCAACAAAACATCATATAATTCATCTGCATCAGATAATTTTAGAAAATCCAGATCATGTAGGCTATTTAGTTTTTGTTACATGTGTTATATTTCCAAATCTGAATTTCTAGAGTACATTTAATATAGCTTTGTTTTATATGTTAAGGTGTACGCTATTAATAACCATTTGTTTACATTTTTCCCAGCTGCTTTACTCGGATCTTCAAGTTCACCAAACCGCATCTCGTCTCACAATTGATTTATGGACAGAATTGGGTTAGAATCACATAATATTACAATAATATAGATTATTACAATAATATAGATTATTATTGTGATACGATTGTATTTGTAATCATAACATATTATTAAAAATGGGCAAATATGTTTTTGGGTCGCCCGACTCGGCTCATCTGGTAGTATAAAATGGGCCGTCCGAACACATCCTGTTTTGATCCTTTGCCAGACCTGTTTCAGTACTTAAGTGCATTGGGCATCGTTTTAGTTGACTTGTTTGTCCTTGTCAGATTTAAAAAAATATATTTTTGAAGTCAAAAGTGTAGGTCATTTTTGCAAGGACATAATCTTCCCTAACGTGGCAATTTTAACCCATTTACATTCTTATGGATCGATTTGGGCTATGCTCAACGAGTCAAATGGGTAAACTTAAAATATAGCTAAAGAGGAATGTCTCATTGGGTCAAACCTATCAAAAGTGGCCCAAAGTGTATTTCAAATGCATACCATCTTCTAAATCACTCTCAAACAATAGATATTAACAAAAAAAAAATTAATCTTTTTTACTGCATTGTTTTTTATTTAAAAGTTTTAAGAAATGGACATTAATACGCGTTTTAGCACATCCGAGTACCTGGTCCTTTCCAACACATACTAAAATTCACCACTTTGCCACCACAATTTGGATTTGATGCGAGAATTTTATAATTGTGCAGGTATATTTTTGGGTGATAGGAAGCAATCTGATATTAAGATGTACCTGGACATACAAGTTATCAGCCCATCTTCGGCATAATCATCTCACGGTTTTTGCAATCACCGCATTGGAGATCTTTCGCAGATTTCAATGGGCTTTTTTCCGGGTTGAAAATGAGTGGAACAAAATGAACTCCAAACAAAATGTTCAGATGCAAGACATATCAGGTGAAGAAGAGAAACTACTACTCAACATGAACAATCACAATGTATAGATAGACATCATATCATATTCGACTGATATCCGTATTCAGGTTCCTATTTTTAATTATTCGGTAAAACTTGTGTTTTGTATCTTTGGCTTTGGAGAGTTGATAACTAGGTTTAGTCATGATATTAGTAATGGTCATTCACTTGCTAACCAGAAGTTAATTCTTTGGTATAATTTGGTCTTGAGCTTCTAAAAGAAGCTAATTCTAACCCTGTAGCGGTAAGTGCTTTGAGTCTTTCTAGTAGGGGCTTTAGGTGTCACACTCTGGCTTCAAAACACCTGAGAGCGTGACCGATTGGTACATGTGTTACTGTTTTCATTTATTTATTTCCATATTTAAAGTTTATGCTGCGGAAATTTATTTGATAAAATACATCTTTCAATACTTGTGAATATATACACACACACACATATATATATACACACACACACACATATATACACACACACACACACACACATATATATATATATAAAGGTTTAAAAATCTTTATGTTTATATTAACATCATTATAATATGATGATTTAACAAAAACTTTTACATAAAACAGATATTAAATGTTTTCAAAAATATAATCACAAGATATAGTCTAAGCGTGCTTACCTTGACATTTTTAAGATAACTACACATTTAATAGTTTATTATAATTGTGGTGTTCATCCTTCATATATATTTGTGTTTTTGTCAGTCAAACTAATAATGGGACCATCTGAATCATTATTATTATTATTTGGACTGTATTTGAACTAGTTTCAATATAAGATTTTCACATATCTTTGGAATATAATTTGACCAAACTATACATATAATTTTGTTCAAAATGTTAATTGTAGTAATACATTTGTGCACTAAAACATGTTTAACATATTAATGCTATCTTTAGATATTCAAATTATTTATTTGTTTCGAAAGTATTAAACGTATTCACCTCTTGATTTTGAGCCAGATTACTAGTTAGAACTAAGAAGGCAATTCCAAATGCACCACCACTTCGTTTTTTGACACTTTACTCATTTTCACTTGTTATACGTCGAGCAACACCTCAAGATTTCTTAACAATGATCTTATATGAGTGAGGGTTTGTTTATAGAGAAAAAGTAGAGGGAGAAAGCAAAAATTAGTGTGTTCGGGTTCTTACCCAAATGCTCCTTTATATAGGCCTCTACTTGACCACTGCTGCTCGCAACGAAAAGTCGTTATGGTCTGCAATGGCTAGGTGTGGTGGGTGGCTAACACATGTCAGCATCTTGTCGATATTGATCTTTATTTGCTATTGCGGTAAAGTTTTCGAAGCTTCAGAGACAATTTTCCAAAACCAAAGACTGATTTCTTCCGAATACATAGAAGATATGTTTTCTCTAATCACCTTTTGACAAAAGCTGAATAACTTTTCGTTGTCACTCTAATGACTCACCAACTTAGATAAGTTGGTGAAACGATCCATATTTTTGTCAACTGTAGATTAAGGTTATTAGTGTGTAACTTTCTATTTTTGTACCTTTTATCATTTTTATAATATATTAGGACTCAAAGGTCCAACTGATCGCCGCGTATGTATTGTCAATATGCAGTTACGAATAATCCAGCCAAAAAGTAATAGGAATTAGACCTAACACGATTTCAAATAGAAAAACTTCAAGCATTTCAATTGATTTCAAAGGGGAAAAAGATAGGGTTCCAAACCTAAATAAACATTCGAATCGCCCATGAATCTCAATGACCAAGAATTGGCAATTGACGCGCGAAGGAACTATAGAATACCTGGAATCTCACAAAAAGTCATTTGTTACATCTACTCATCCCACGATTCCAAATCAAAATACCCCATTACCGAGATATGGCAACTCTTTTTGAAAGTCATAGTAATAAGAACTATGTCGTCTAACTTCATTCACAAAGAAATGGTGTAAGCGGAAGGGAAGGCGTGAATCCTTGATCCTAGCTAGTTTGATATGTCGAAATAAGGTTCCCGGTTGGCTTTGTATGAAGAAGCCTATCTTTCTAGCCCTAAGTGAGCCATAGATTGTGAGTGAGCTTTCGGGGAGTAGAGATCGAGCGTAGAATACCAGTGGAAAAATCTTTCTTTATTCAATTTTTTGAAAGGGAAGAGACGCTTCTTGCAAGCAGCAACCATCTATAGCAAGAGAGATCCATTGTCTTTGTCGCCTACCTATGTCTAGAATAGCACGATAGAGGCCCTAATCTATAGCAAGAGTCTAACCGCCTGCATTGATGGACTGAAGCAGGAATGAGAATAAACTAGTCTCCTTATGATTATGAAGTGAAGCAATGGAAGAGAGGAAACAAGCAAAACTGGTAACCATCTACAGCTTGAACATCTTTGCCTTTCAATCTCGACCTACGCTTGGATGGAATAGTGGCTTTCTAGTAAATGAATCAGAACATATAATAGCAACTATCTCGAAAAGGAATAGTGGCTTTTAATTACTAGTCAAAAGACAATCTGTCTTTTGACTTTAAATTGATCTTCTTATCTAGAATAGTATTTCAATTTGCTTTCAAAGTATAACCGTTTGTAGAATGTAATATATATTGTTACGATATTTTTTTCTTTTAAACATAAAAATAAAAAATAAAAACCAATCCGTGTCAAAAATAATATATTTATTTATTTTGTTTTTCAAATATGGAACTCCCGACATACTGCCACTCAGTAATTTCATTGATAAAAGCCCTAAAGTATTATATACCCGTTACAATTCATATGAAGTATTCCGTTTGTTTATGGTTAAAAAATATATGATTCCCTAGCTGTTAATTTTTATTGATATTATTGATATACACGTTAAGGCCTCTAATTTTTCTTTGCTTATGAGTGAATTTATACATAGTCCGAAAATTTTCTACATTGAGTCCGTCCTCTACCCCTTCATATAAGGGAAGGAAAATTTACGAGTCTCGTAACTTTCAACCCCTTTGTTTATTTAATCAAGCTCTGCCACTAAAATTGAATTATATTTTATATAATTTAGAATTTTCTTTTGAAAAGATGATGATAAATAAACATCATTCACATCATTTAAAAGACTCTTCATGAATTTTGGTCACTTTGGCATCTATCATAACGCATGCGGTCCTCAATAAATCATTTTTCTTTATTTTGATTTTAAAAGTAACACAAGACACCAATAAACCGCTCAACAACTTTAAAGGATCTCGACGATCGATATGGTAAGGCTAAGAGAGAAAAACTATATCAATTGCAAATGAATTTGTGTGAAATATCAATAATCATAACAATACAATAGTGATCTACAACTAGTTTTCTTCTTCAAGAACCAGCTAATTCAAAACAAATATTCAATTTATTTATTTGAATGAGTTTAACAAGTAGGTTGGATGATAAACTTAAATGTTGAATGTATAATTATTTTAAATTTTATTTATAACTATATACATAAAATATTTATAATTATGATACCAAGTTTTAAACCCAATTCAAATAGTCCTTTTAAGATGACTGTTTCGCTATCCAATCCAATTCTAGAAATTTTGTTTACAACCCAAGCTACTTCACTAAAGACAAATCTAACTTTTTGCAATCTAATCTAACCGGCAGTTTAATGCATTAGGCTTGATTTCTACTTGCACTACATGAGATGAAAAAAACTGATTATTTTAGATTCTAATGTGACTTGTTACATACTATGGTACAACTATAGGAAACAAAATTTATGATTCAACCACGTCCTTCCACATTAGTCAAGCATGGGAGCTTATAATTCAAGAAAAACAAAGTGAAATCCATTAAAAATTACATATTACAAGCAACCTGTTATTTGCCCAAATTGTTAAAAAAAGGGGCCAGAAGCAAGCAAATGCTATCAAATTATTGGTTTTCCTAAAGGTTTCAAATTCACCAAGCTATAAACAGGTTTGATTCTAATGGGCATGGGCAGCATCAACAACCACCCAGAAAAAAAACTGAATATTTAAATAAATTATATTATATATATAAAAAACAATAGATTATTAACAAACTACTTAACATTTTTTCTCCTCCACACCTAAAATTATTCAAACACTCTAAGAAGAGGCCCTAGTGATTCTTCTGAATCTCTCAACGTTTAGGGTAGATAAACTGAATATCTTTGTTTACTAGGAACAAACGAAGATTGTGAAAATTAAAAACTTAATTACAAAAAATTATACACTAGTATTAAACAGTTTAAAAAATTAACATTTATAACACTTGTGAATAAGTATGGTAGGAAAGAATATTCATTTATTTTTTAACGACAAAAGAACATTATATATAAAGAAGAATTCGCAGGTAAATGCGATATATTGCATAGAATAATAGGAAATTTCTTTGAATCAAATTAGAAAAAAATAATAAATACATAAATAGTAATTTGATTTAAATTACTAATTGTTTGTTATTTACATGAACAGCTAAAAAATATGCTTGCACTTGTGATGTTCCATACCCTGCTCCTGTCTTTAGAGAAGCTCACATATAATGACAGCACCTGCATCACCTTTCTTCCCTCCTATACCAAAAAAAAATTTGATCTTACCCTTTGTCACTTTTCTTCTTCATTTAAAGATTAAATTTAAAATCTGGATTTATTTAATTAATTTAAAACCAATTAATCTGCTTTACTCAAATGCTGTAGCAAAGCCATTTCATGTCATTAATAATATTTAAAATCAAATGGCAAGCTCTTAACAAAAAGTTTATATAGGAATGCTTGAAATAATGAGATACTTATAAAATAACACTCTTAGAAATAAAGCATATAAAGATATTTAGAACCATACTGTTATAGGTAATTTATAATCCTTAGAAAAATTATATACCTTAATGTTAAAAAGTACATTAATCATAAATTTAATGAATGTATGAGGTGTTTCCGGGATATAATGGTATTGAGAACCCATTTATCAGGATAGCCACAAATTTCACTTTGGCGTCCGAGCCATTACACCGTGAGGAACTTTTTTAATCCTCCAGAATTGGTAAATGGACGCCATCCAAAAACAAATAAAATACTTTTAGTCTGATTAAAGCCAATAAAATATTAAAAACAAAATTCACAACAAACGCAAAATATAAAAATTCATAAAAATAACAAATAAAAGTGGAAATGGAATGAAGAAAAAAGCTCAGTGGAAGGAGAAGTCGTTAAAGTTTGGGATCACGGCAAGACAAAATTAATTGCCTCGTCCACTGCCCTAAACACACCCTCGTGTGCTTAGTTTCATCACTGCAATTCAACATTCCAATACGATTATAATCATTTAAACATACAAAGATCATTTTTATAAAAAAAATAAAAAATAAAAGAAGAAGATGATTAAGGGCCTCAGTGTGTGTAACAATCAGATCATTGATAAAATCTCACTGAAATCCGCTAAGATAATAAGTTTATCATCATAAGCCCCAACTCAATTTGAAAAGAAAAAAAAAAAGCAAATACTAAACAGACGGAAGCAAGAAATGGAAAGAAAAATGGTTAAATGAATGTGCTCAGACAGCCAAGGGTTTGTCGTCAAAGGAAATGGGAAGAAGAGCCCAAGATCAGAAACTCTAGTCCACAATAAGCTTCATCACAGCACCAAAACAATAAATTACAAATTCAATACATACAAAACAGATGAGAAGAAGGATGATTGATGGTAGAAGAGGTTGTGGGCGTGTGGATTTATAGGGTTGAGTGTGTGTGTATAGGGAGGGGGGGAATATTAGGGTTTGGTAATTGGTAGGATTTTAGGCGTTATGAGTTGGATTTATGGGCTGGGTTTAATCCAATAAGTCTGGGCCGCATTCGGACTGGCATAGGCATAGAGAGTCCATAACTGGCACCGGTTGACTAGTGGGAGAGGTCCCCTGGCCCTAGAGATGTTCAAATAAAATGGTTCGGCCAAAAAAACTGAAACCGGTTTGAGGTCCAAATCAGTTTCAAACCGGCCCTGAGCCGCTGGTTCTTAAGCGGTTTCTTCTATCCAAACTATAAACTGGTTTCAAACCGGTTACAACCCGGTTCCAAACCGGTTTCCAAACCGGTACAGCAAACCGGTTTTCAAACCGATTTTCAAACCGGTTTTAAACCCGGTTTTCAAACCGATTACCGTTACCTAACGGCTATATAGTCGTTTGTACCCATTTTTGACCGTTTTTTATGTTTTTTACCATTATACCCCCACTAGGTTAGTATATATATGTATTTGATGTTTTGGTTGAATCACAACAACTTATAACACTCTCTACTCTCAAAAATCTCAAAAACGCTCTCCACAAATACTTTCGTTTTAAACGCTCTCAAAAATGCTCTCACAAAAATCTCTGAAATGGCTTCAACAAGTGCTCAATCATCCGTTGGTTGTGA
>BJCM01094466.1:0-13925 GCA_018326385.1 Flaveria bidentis
TATGATTGTAATATCTTTGAAACTTATAATTTTAATATTTACATTTAAATATAACGTTATGTGGTTGTGAACAATCTTAACCCTCACATCTCGACGTTTCCGCCGTTAAGGTTGGGGTGTGACAATGAGAAGATGCTGATGAAAGCACGATGGTGGTGGTGGGTAGCGGTGAAGGATGGTGGAAGTCGCGGTGAGGGATGGTGGTAGTGGCGGTAAGGGATGGTGGCAGTGGCGGTGAGGGTTGGTGGCAGTGGCGGTGAGGGTTGGTGGCAGTGGCGGTGAGGGTTGGTGGCAGTGGCGGTGAGGGTTGGTGGAAGTGGCAGTGAATGTTGGTGGAAGTGGTGGTGGTGGTGATGAAGATGGAGGAATACCAAGAGAGAGATTTGGGTTATGATTAAATGATAATGGTAGGTGATGATACTGGTTTTATTTTTTTAATTTTATCTACTACAGATAGTATAGTCAATTCACGTTAACTTAACAGAATTAGACTAGTAGAGTTAGTGGCTTGGGTGAAATTGAAATAAAATTTAAAACTATTGAACCGTCAGTAGAATAAATAAACTATTGGACTGAAATCATGATTTTTATTAATAGTCAGGAAGAAAATAATAATTTAGTCCATAATTATAAGAAAACACAATGCAAGACCTCAAATACAACTACAAGTGTGCCTTCTAAAATCTGATTAATCCAAAAGTTAAAGTAATCTACTTTCTATTAAACACGTAAATATTACTCTCTCTTTACTTTGTCATGGTAAATAAAATAAGTGAGAAGAGAGAAAAAAAGAGTAAGAAATGTGAGAAGTAGAAAGGAAAAAGTTGCACTAGTTAAAGGACGGTGGGCCGTTGCAAATGAACCCAATCGGAAGCTAAACCTCTTCACTCTTCACACGGTACCATCGTCGGAACCAAATGCACCTACTTTCACCCCTCACCCTCACCCTCATCCACACCATCACCTGCATACTCACTATCCATCACCTAAACAACTCGATCACGATCCCTAACCCTAGAAACACAATAATGATTTGAAGTTGCCCCCTTTTCACAACCCTAACGTTTACCTTTTACTCTTACACACGCATGGCTGCTGACAGCTCTCCTGATTTCGACAGAACTGACATCTCCCCACTGGTATTGTTTTATGTTTACGGTTTTGGTTTACCTGTGGTGAAGACTTTAGTGTTGGGTGGTTTCTGTTGAGTGTGATTTTTTTTATCGAATTATGATGGTGGTATCGTTTGTGCTTTTGGTTGTTGGATAATGTGTGAGCGGAGTTGTTTTAAAGGCGAATTTGGTGTGTTTTTTTTGGTTATTTGGAGTTTGTGATGGATCATTTTGATTCTGATAGTGAATGCATAGTGTTGCTGTATAATGCCTGTATGCTGTATGGTACATAGTTGGTAAAACGTTAAATGGATTTAACTAATGATTAATGTGATTATCTATGGCTAAATTGGTTACTAGTGAGTCTGAGTTACTGATAAACTAAATTTGGCTCAAGAAAACTTACTTCTCGTTAGCTGCTTGACAAATGTTTGATGGGAGAAAACAAACATGAAACATCCTGTTGTTGTTAAATGCCTTGATCAGCTGTAGCAGGATTTAGAGGAAAGAAGAGGCAATTGAGATGTCTGGTATTTGTATTCTGGAGTGAATATGTATAGCTCAAAAGAAAATTCAGAAATTGTTAAATGCAGTTTTGTCACAGTAGGACACTGTGATTCTACGTTTACCAAGTCTATATATTGCTTATTGTTTGTAAAAGTAATCTAACAATCTGATTTTATTTGAATTTATGTAGGTGAATAGTGATGATGATTCAATGGGAAGCAAGAGAAAGGAAGCAACAAGTAATGAGTTTGAAGGGAGTAGGAGAAAGAAGAAGAAGAAACAAGGTGGTACACCCCGTCCTTCTTGCTCTTGGGTGCATTTTAGGTATGAGAAAAGCTATTATCTGCCAGTTATCTTTCTCTTCTATTCAAGTTATTGACTTACTCAGATATAAATAATATTCTAGCCGCGAATTCATTAAGGAGTACAGTGCTTCTCATCCTGAATCCTCTGGTCTGAAAGTTGTAAGCATTCTGGTCCTATTTTAATCATGACGTACTTGATTTATATGCAGAAACATCTTGTAAAAGAGTTTGGATTTTCACATTATAGGCAACAAAAGCTGCATCAGATGCTTGGAAAGTGATGACCGTTCAAGAGAAGGAAAAATACACTAAACGTGCTCGGGAAGTGTGGGATGATTACTTAAGTTCCACTCCAGCCCGTGAACCTAAACCAAGAAAACAGGTTGTTGATAATACATTCTTCTTTAATCTATAATATCTGTCAGCTAATGCTCTCTGAACTCATTTTTCTTATAAGCTTTATGAATATGTAGGTCAACCTAGTCACAAGGTGCTCACCAGGTCGCTTAGTGAATGTGATGAAACGGTTTTCCCCTGACCAAAAGGAAGCAGTAAAAGCCATCGGGTTTGGTAGTCTACTTGATCTTAAATGTAGAACCCTACGCCGTAGTTTGTGTCTTTGGTTATTGGAAAGATTTAATACGATTAGGCGAAGTTTAGAGATTTGTGGTAAAAGGATTCCTTTATCTCCTCGTGATGTTGAACTTGTAATGGGATTGCCAGCTAGTGGGAGAGATGTGGTGAATTCTGGGCCTGATGATTTAGTAGCAGATCTGCGTTTAAAATATAATGCCTCAAATCGGGGAATTTCTGTGAGGTTTTTGGAAGAGAAATTGGGAGAACAGGGAGCAGGAGATGATTTTAAAAGAGCATTTCTTCTTTATGTGTTGGGCACTCTCTTGTGCCCTACAGCAAGGCTAGATGTTAGTCCTTCATTTCTCCATTTTTTGACAGATATGGATTGCGTTCACGAGTATAATTGGGCAAAATTCTTGCTTGATAAGTTAGTTAGGGAGGTATCTCGGTTTCGCCAGGGAAAACAACGCGCAGTGGGTGGTTGTCTACTGTTTCTTCAGGTGAATGGGTGTTTTGTGTTCATGAACTCATGTATTGTTTTATGTCTTTTATGATGATCGAATATTCATTCTTGGATTACTATTAACATTGACAGCTGTTTTACTATGAGAGTGTTGCCATTGGCGGACCTTGTGAGCTTGCACCTGTTGTTGTTCCTTGCTTATCTTCATGGACAGAAGAACATATTTCTGAGAGAGAGAAACAAGAGAAAGAGCTGGGTGGTTATGGGTCTGGAGAGGTAAGTTGTACGTTAATGTAATTAACTTGGCTAAATGGGGGGCACAGTGGGTTGGTTAACTGGTGAATATGTTAGAATAAGTAATTTAGTTCGGTTGGGTTAACCCGCCAACATTATTTTGTCCTTTTTCCATAAATCTTTATATATAATATTATAATTAATGTATTAGAAATGATTAAATAACTATATTATTAAGATATTGATGTATATAAAAAAAGTCATTTAGGAGGTTGTTAACATTTAACTCTACTGTTGGAGTTTTGGCCCCACACAAACTATATGAACCGTTTCATATTTATCTACGTCTTTAGTGTCCCCGTTTGACATTTAGGTATAAAATATAATCCAGATTAACCATATCTAGGTAAATTGATGAAATTTGACGTATCTAGTTAAGATTATAAAATCGTTCATTAGGAGATTATTAATTTATGTCATTCTGCAGGTTGTTTGCAATGAGAGAGGTCTTGGGTTGAGTCTGTTAGTTGAGAAGGCTAATGTTGGTGTGCTCCCGTTGAGAGAGGTGGCTCTTAGAGCTAATCGCACTATTCTGCCTCTACATGAAGAAAACCTGGTAAGTTATACTTTTTTGTTATTTTTCTATTTCGGAGAGTATAAATTTGTTGAAAGAGAGTTGAGCTTATATTTTTTCTTGAGTGCGTAATCTGTCATTGATGCAGGGGAATGAGGCTCTTACTTACAAAGACGAAAATGTCCTTTCATCCAAGATCGAAGGCTACGGGTACAATAACCCTTTGGATTTCTCAAACATGAACGATCATAATGATTTAATAACATACGGTCAAACTCAAAGTCAATGTACATGCCCTCTTCCAAGCTGTAATTTCACGGGTCTTTTTGAGCACTTATCTGATCACTTCACAAGAGAACACTGGGACTCAGGACACCGTTTTCAGTATAATTGCCCACTACCCATATCATTAGGCATGGATGAAACTTTTCTTGTACTTCAAGCAGAAGAAGACGGACTTCTTTTTGTACTCAATAAAGGGACTGAGAACATAGGCCACACTGTTATGGTTACTTGTATCGGGCCAAGCTCTTCTAATGAACGCTTTTTGTACTGTCTAGTTTCCGAAAGAGGAAACAGCTCGTTAAGACTGAAGTCTTATACCCAGACTTTACCGGGTCGGGTTGACGGGATTCCTCCTTCGGATTTTCTTTTAGTTCCTTTTGGGTATCTAAATTCATGTGGGGAGCTGAATTTGGAGGTTTGTATATGGAACTCATCAGATTTAGTTGGAGTAAGATCATAAAAGAGTTTCAAAATCCAATTTTTTGGTTTTCTTGGATTAGAAAGTGTATGTAATAGCCATTTTGGTTTATATATTTGAAACCATGAAGGATCATATATAAAGTGTTGCAAATACTGGGAGTTATCTGAATATAATTTTGCAAGAAAATTAATCTTTAATTCTTTACCCAATAATCATGTGCTACAGGTGAGTGTTTCTAGATGACACAAAGGTAGCCCACATTGTCTTATTGTATTTTTCTGGTTCACTATTCCTAATTTATCTATTGTAATTATGACCCATTCAGTAACTTTAGTTTCCTGACGGGTTAATGTGTGTCTATTTTAATTATAGAATGTAAAACGGGTTACGCGAGCCACTCTAATAAAACTTGCTAACTTAAAACGGGCCTCAACGGGTCAACATCACCCACCACCACCGCTGTGAACTTGCAATGGTAGAGAGGGCTGGGGCTGGAAGCTAGATGATGTAATGGTCCTCTTATGGAGCCACATGTCAATATAAAGTCATGGGGTGTATGTCCATGCTCATAAACATCAACACTTTCTCCATTATCAACAGTTTCCTACAGGCATCACATAAGCAAACAAAATCCTGTTTAAAAGATAGGTTCTGTCAATCGAATCTCTCAGCTTTTCACTTTTAACTAGTCCCCCCCACAATCATATTTCTTGCGGCTTCAAGACTTATGATAACTAAATTAATCTTCATGTACTCATTATTCAAGATTGATTTCATATCATATTACCTAACTCCCACCAAGCAATAATTAACAAAATATAACCTTAATTAACTAAGGGTGTTGTTTGGTAGCAATGATCATTAAGAGGGTACCTTTTAACGATTCATAGTCTCCCTTAAATGGTTAAGCGGTAACCTTAAGTTTGAATGGTTATCAAACAATTATTAAGGTCTTACCTCTTAATATTAAGAGGCTATAAACCATTAAGAGGTTCATTTCATGTTTATAGTTAATAAGTTTGACATACTTCATTAGCATTAGAGATTTTTTATTTATGATTTTAAGGTTATAAGTTTAAGTCGTGGGAAACAATTTTCTACACAAAAGAAGCTAATGGTTGTTTGTCAATTTCTGAATGATTAAGTGTTGAACCAATAAAAGGTCTGAACCATTAAGTGCTCAACCATTAAGACGTTTAAATCATTAAAAGCTAGTATATCATTTAACTATTTAAAGATACATTTTTGACCAATTCAGATAATATATCTTAACCATTCAACATTAAACCTCTTAATTATTCAGCATCAATATAATACTTATCCATTCAGAGGTAAACGTCTTAACCATTCAGACATATGCTCGCGAAACAAACAGTCTGAACCATTAAATGCTGAACTATTAAGACATCTGAACCATTAAGAGGCTGCCAAACAGATCCTAAGTCAATGATCCAAAGATTGGGAGTCAAGGATCTGGAAGAATAACACATGGTGGACTGACCTCTTCAAGCAAAAGAGGCGGTAGGAAGAGAGCCACTAGAAAATTGCATGGCTTTAACCGGTCACTTGTGGGAAATGAAGCCTTTGACACACGAGAAAGTCCCAACTGAAAGGACAGTTAATAATTAGTAGTGGGCGCGGCTCTCCCAACTGTGCTTTGGTTCTCATGCCTCATTTTGTTGACATCGTGCGTATGATAAAGGATTTGCACCGGATGAACATTTGTTACAGTCGTGAAATGCGGGCTTTTGTAAAAGTTTTCACTTTCTAATATGCCTTTAGCTAAGAATAAGTCATTGCCCTAGCCGAAAAACAAAGCATAGTCTAAACAATTTAAGAATTTTCTTTTTACATATTTTGTCTGAAAAATTATACGTACTGAGTCTATCCCTCTTATTTGAGTCTCGAGATTTTCACCCCCTCTTTCTTATAATTTTTCAAGCTCCGCCGCGGTCAAACACCATGTATGCCTTTCAGTCAGCAACAAAGCATTCGAGCAGTTCTTTTTCAAAGCCGCCAACCAATATGTTTATACAGAATAAATGTATAATTGCGGTCATTAGTAACTGAAGTTAGCACCACACAAAGAATTTTGATGCAAAGAAAAGAATAGTATCATATCTCCAAGGCATACCGGCATCTTTGTTAGGCAGCTTCTATGACTTTTGCATGTGGCTTTTGTTAATAACTAAACATATATATCGTGCATGTTTGTTATAATTAATTATTTGAATAAAACACGTTAAATGAGTCCAAAGTTGTTCAAACCAATTTAAAATGTTAAATACGTGCCAAGTCGTATTATTAAAAATTATATTATATTATATTCGTAAAAACTTTATAATTATATTTGGCTTCTATAACTTTTGCATGTGGCTTTTGTTAATAACTCCAACGTAGAGGTGTACAAACCTATTTTTTTTAGTCAAACCGGTTCGGGTTTAAAACCGAACCGTTTTTTTAGTGAGGTCAAACCGGTTTTTCTTCAAACCGGTTCGGGTTACAAATTGGTTTGGCACACCGAAAACTCAAACCTATTAAACCAGGGACCGGTTTGAAACCGGTTTTTTTACCCAAACCGGTTTTTAACTTTTAGACCGGTTTATAAACCAGGTTGAGCGTGTGGCTAACAAACCGTATAGAAACCGGCGGTTTGGGTCGGTTCGGGAGCGGTTTGGGCCAAAATTTTCTTTGAAACTGGTTCCGGTTTTTTTTCATGAACTGGTTCCTGCACCTATTTTTTTGTTCATCCCTAAACGTGAGCCATTTTAACCGGTAGTAAAAGTTTACCTATTATAACTCAAAATACTTTTGTAACCTCTTAAAGTTGTAATACCGATAGTTAGCTATCTTACTCAATACTTGTTAGTTGCGACGGATAACCATGACACACGTATCCTAGAAAATATTATATAAATAATAACAAGACGACTCAAGAAGTTAAATCCAGATAGAATCGAATATGACAACAGCAGTTAACAATATGAAAAGAAATTCAAACGTTGCATAGGAATATCGAAGTGTTGACTGTTTCTTTCTCATTGACCATCGTTCAATTATTGGTAGTAGTTTAATTAGAAGTAAGAAAATTTTGAAAAGAAAAGGTGTTGTGACTTGAAAGAAAGATGGATAGAATATAATCTACAAATCAAAAGGGTCACTAATTATTGTGGATGCTTAATAATTGGAGATGAAATAGGGAAAACCCACATCCAATGAGTGGAAATCAAAGCAACAAACATATACTTTCTTGAATAAAAAACGTAAAGAAAATCCATTTAAAATGCTCATACGATATCTTTATTTAGATTTCATTCATTTAACTCAAAAATCTTTTACCTACATATGTTATTATAACTCGTGAATTTATTTTAAGAGGTAAAAAGCTTTTGTGAAGTAAACGTAGATATAACCTAATAGTAAGTGGTTTTATAATGTATTTTTGAAAAAGGTCATCTAAAAGTAAAATATGAATTTTTAAGGTTCTTCTTAGTTACAGAACCGTTAAATTAGTTTAACTTTTTTTTTTCTCCTTTTACTTTTTAATATAACTAGTTGAATCTTTGTTTAACTTGAAATTAAATTATAAATTATAATGGATATTCTACACACTCAAGATATTTACATATCTATGGTTCATATATGATTATGGATATTCTTATCCTCGTATTTCACAACCATATTTGACAAATAAAAAACACACACGTCACACTCACCATATTTAATCTAGTTTCATTAATTTATATCATGTCAATCCCCTTATTAATTAATTTCAAATTCACATTTCGTTCCATCAAATATTAGATTTAGTAACGAATGATCTCTTTGTATAATGGTTTCATTTTAATGAAATGAGATGGAAAGCTTTGTTGTTTTTGTGGGTCATGGTTCAATTTTTGAAATACATACGAACTTAATGTTATGAACTTACTAATCATTAACCTGTCATTCAAAAACATTTATTGCTTTCAATAGACATTATGTTGGTAACCTATTGGTAGCAGTCGAAGACACTTTAAAAAAACTAGAGACAAAATATTATAAGTCGATATAGTTTAGAATCAAGAGTATATATTGTGTGAGTTGTCATTCTAAAAATCTATCTATAGATACTAATAAAAAAATGTTTATTTTACAACTTGTTATATTTTTAAACCATATTTTTGACACTTGTTATTATTCTAAATATCCTCACTTTATTTTCTCTCTAAAATGTATTAAAATAATTTAAACACTCAAACAATTTCTCTTTCTTCATAAAAATTAATTTGGTCAATTGATATATTTTTCTCTCTCATTTATATTTTTTTAAAATCAAACTATGTTTTTAAAAATAAATTTTACTAAAAAATTAAAATTCATAAAATATTAAATCTTTTGAAATAAAATATTTTAAATCAGTCCTTTTTAAAATAATTATTAAAATATGGAATTTTTAAAAGAATTTTTATTAAAACAACCAGAATAATTAGAAACTTGAGTTTTTAATAAATAAGATTTTTATAAACAATAATTTTTATAAGCAAAATTTTAAAAATATTTTAAAATAAAACTATTTAGATAAGAGAATTAAAAATAAAATAATTATTTTATCTCTTGAAAAATACGTATATATAATTTTATACATATCTTATATTAAAATATCGTACTGTAAATTTTCGTGTTTATTACAAACTATAATCCGTTTAATAAATGGGTTTTTAGACTATCTATTTATCTATATATCTATCTATCTATCTATAACCTATCTATTTGTTTATTTACTTAAAATAGTTATTCATATGCAATTATAATCATATTTATCTTCAAACATGGTTTTGTAATTCATAAATTTTTATTACTAATTATTTATTGTTTTATTTATTCAACTTGTGTAATACACGGGATACTAACCTATTACTATCATATTCAAATCTATAACACGTCTACTCATAAGTAGTAGTGATCTAGAATTTTAATTAGAGTATCCATTACAAAATCATAACTTTAGGTGAAAGAACAAGTTCCCAAACTTAATGGCATAAATTCCTTCTAGATCTATACGTGCTTATAGAATAATAATTTTAAATTTAGCTTGCTAACAAGGTTTACACCTCTACATTTGAATAGACTAATTTTTTTTAGATAAATTAACATAAATGATATGATGAAAATATTTTCAAATATGACTATTGAAAAAAAGTTGAATATTAAAAGTTTATAAAATTATTAATATACTAAATTATATTATAAAAACAATTTCTTCAAGTGTACAAATTGCCTATAAGGTTATAGTATCGCACAACCAAAGTATATATTTTTATAATGTTCATTTTCATAATTGAACAATTTTTCCAGTTAGAAATAATATTTTTTTTATATAATGAATAAGGTCACAAAAAGATGAATTTACGGTTTTATAAATAAAATTCTTTATCAAAATAAATAGATTACAAAATTTGTGTTAAACATATTTACATCAATTGAGCTAAATGAGTAAACTTTATCTAAAAACAAATGTATGAATTTCAATAATATATAAGTTTTAACTATCTTAGTTAATAATAATACTAAAGTTTCACTTTTATCTCACAAATATTAGTCTTAAGGAAAAATGTTTGTTTTCCTTTTTCCTAAGTAAACAAGCGAATTACCACTTCTTTATATGCTTGGTGTCCTTATTGCCCTTTTATATAAATATTAAACCGCTGATTGCATATCATACCATCTACACTATATCTTTCTCTCTCAAACTACCTAAGAAAATGGGAGCACTTGACTATCTTTCAAACTTTTTTAGTGCCACAAGCACAAGAAGCAGAAGCAGAAGCAGAAGCAGAAGAAAACCAATGCAGGCATGTATACTCATATCTCTCATTCGTCTCTCAACCTGTGTGTATATATGTGTACGTATAACAAATATGGATTTTGGTTTTGTTTCCAGACAGTTGAAATAAAAGTCAAAATGGATTGTGATGGATGTGAAAGAAGGGTCAAGAATTCGGTCAAATCCATGAAAGGTATCTACACAATCCTCCGTAATCATTTTTTCTGTTGGCAAAATTTGATGTTGATCATCCAAAATGACGTATTCATTGATGATAATAGATACCGGTAATTTGATCAATAACAATGTAACTTTCACTTGTAGTCAAGGATAAACTCACTCCCGTAATCATAGAGTTACACTTGGGAAAAGATGTTTCTTCATTTTCGATGATAATCATCGTTGCGAGTGAGAAGTGTAAATTTATGATGATTATGTCAGTAGCTTAATTACCCTTGGCAACGAAAAGTTCAAGTTAAACATGTCATTGGTTAAATTGTCACAAGCGTTATTATCAGTTAGACAGTTAACGACTTTATTGATCATCACAAGATAATTTAGTGGTAAGACACATGAAAAGTTTTCAAAAACATTTAGACCCAAACCTTTTGTACATGAATATCTTGGATGACTATTTTCGTTGAAATATATATATTTTTTCATTATAATGCTTTAATAATTCTAACACGATAATATGTTGACTGAACCAATTCAACCTTCATGTATGTGCATATGTATATGTATACATTTAGTGTGTTTTAAAAATATTATTTTTGTTGAATCTTAAAAAGGTGTTAAGAGTGTTGAGGTTAACAGAAAGCAAAGCCGAGTAACAGTTAGTGGAAATGTGGATCCAAACAAGGTGTTAAAGAATGTGAAGAGCACAGGAAAAAGGGCAGAGTTCTGGCCATACATACCTTACAATTTGGTTACTTATCCTTACGTGGCTCAAGCCTATGACAAGAGGGCTCCCGCGGGCCATGTTAAGAACGTTGTTCAGGCGGTTGCCACCCATAACACCACCGATGAACATATCACTCACCTCTTTAGCGACGATAACCCTAACGCGTGTTCTATCATGTAACATTGTGCGCCATAACTTATTTTTAACTCTCTTTGTTGAAATCGATCTTTTGCTTGTGATATTAATTACGAGATATATATTATGTATCTTGAAAATAAATAAGAAGTAATTAACTTTTTATATATTTAATTTTAACTCTCTTTGATTAACACTTTCAAATTAAAATATTTCTTGTGTATATAATAATCATGATAAGAAAGCAAGTTTATCGAGAATGAGGTTAAATTTTCTAAATAAATCATATATGAAATATACTAAATGAATCTCTTTATGATACATATGTTGGTAGACGCCTGATCAAATATTAAGGATACCGATTGTAAAACCAAATCGATGATTGATTTAGACAGTTACAAGGTTTCAAACCTAATTATTAACGCCGCTACTTGATAAATAACACACCCATGACTCGTAATCTGATATATAAACATTAATGATCCCATAATATAATTTAATATTAATCGTATGCGAAGCCCCCAACAATTTGTAAAAATATTGATTTTTACAATTTGTTTTTTGGGATACTTTGATATTCATGAGGTACTATTTGTTTTTTCTTCTTTATCACTTTCTATTTGCAAACTATTAATATTTATCTATCAATTTACTTATATTAAATCTCGATGCTTTATAACTATTTAATTTATGGATTGTTAGATTTATTTTCATTTAATTGATTATTGAATGTTGAATTATATTAAAATTATAACCCATCTTGACTCACATCCATCCTGATCTAAACCTATTTTGACCAAAATCCACCATGACTTTTTTTCTAATCAACCATCCTGACATTAAACTCATTTTAACCTAGACCCATTCTAACCCGCCAACCAATCCAATCCAACCCACTCATTTTGTCACCTCTAGGTAATAGTATTAGTTTGGCTCGATTGTGCATGATGACTGTCGATGACACTTAAAACACCACTAAAATGATATATATGATACTAAATGGATGTTTGGTTAAAAGAAATGAAATAGAATTGAGAAATTAATATAATTTTCAAATAAAATTATGTTTGAGTGAGTAATAAAATATAAAATCCAAAGTAATGTTTCACCTCAAATTCTTTTGGTTGTGAGATTTTAAAATCCAACCATCTAGAGAAGGAATTTAGGTCAAGATTGACTTTAAAATTCTTCGAGTAATAATTAGTAGAATAGAATTAAATTCGTTCTTAAAAAACCCAATGTTACGTAATACTATGTGTTATATAGTTAGAGCGTCATGATGCGGTCATTATAATCGTTGTAATGATCAGTCAGATTAATAGATGGTATGCAATGAAAATAACCTTCTTCCTCTCTCTCTCTCTCTCTCTATATATATATATATATATATATATATATATATATATATATATATATCGTTTATTACTTGTTTATTTCATAGCCAATAAATATTACGTAAACAACCTCGTGAACCATCTATAATCAGTTAATGATTTCCTTTTGGGTTTCCTACTTAAAATCTTGACTTGATTTTTTTTTTTATAGAATATTTCTCCAACAATAAAGAATAAAAATCTGTTTTGAACTTATAGTTTCACATCCATAATAAAAACTTGTAATTTCCTACTCATAATAAAAGTCTGAATCATGAAGCAATACAATAATTGGTAGCAATTTATTTTACGTAGTGATACACGCACAAAATCTAATATGTTACACCACATACAAAGAATCCTATAATATCACACTTTAGTTAGGGTTAACTTTTATGTGCAAAAGGACTTAAAGGTAACAATATTCTATTTATCTTTTCAAAAGTTGATTAAAAAGTTTATTTCTTTACTATCTTCTGTCTTTTTGCTTTTAAAAGCAATTTGAGTACATAAAAAATTGAGATTTAAAACTAGCTACAAGCACTTTCAAAATTTTGGTGAAATGATATTTCTATATTTCTTCATCATCATCATTCTTTAATTTGCATGTAAGAAAATACAGAAAAGGAATCTATGCACAATGATTGATATTTTGTCGATATTAATATCATGTTTTTTGTTTCATAGAACTAGCTTTTTGTGAGAATAGTTGTGTAAGTTGCATGAGTTGTCTAATTTGGATTTTGTCTAATTCTTATATCCTGTTAGTAGTTAGGCGGACCATATTGCATGAGTTGTCTAATTGGGATCTTTAACTTTTACTCATTATAGTAACTTCCGTGTTCTAGTAATTCTGTTTGAGCAGTTTCCAACAGGTGTTTTGTTTAAAAATATGAACTAGTAACTTCTTTCGTTTAGTCAATTTACCAGAGCTTTGCCCAAATCTTCATCTATTGTGATCAATGATTTCGCGACCACATCGGACCGGCCAGTCTGACTGGTTCGACCGGGGATCGGTCCGGTTTGCTTCGATTCGTTTTAGACTGGTCGAACCGGCTGGTTCATCCCGAACCGCTGGTCGGACCGGGAAACCGGACCGGTTCGGACCGGTTTTTTTTATTTTATTATTATTTTTTATTTTAATGGGTAAAAACGGGGTGTTAAACCATAAATTAGTACATCGGATATACAAATATAGTTAAGTTTTATATATAACTATAAAATATATAT
>BJCM01094489.1:0-13231 GCA_018326385.1 Flaveria bidentis
TACAATTGACTAGACACAAAACAAAATCAATTGTAGAGTCAAAAGGCAGATTGCCTTTTGACTAGTGACTATGACATGCCATAGCTCATATCCTTATCTATTACAAAAAGGATAAAGTACATGAAGTAGAAAGTTACAAACTTAAGACCTCAATGTACAGTTACCAAAAGCATGGACCTTTTCACCAACTCATGTAAGTTGGTGACTTTATAAAGTTGCAGTGGAAAGGGATCCAGCTTTATGGAAAAGTACATCAGATAAAGCATGTTGTTAAAAGTCTTCAGAAGAAATCGGTCTTCAAGAGTTGAGCTTCGGAAGACTTTGTATCTGAAGCTTCAGAAGACTTCATCTTTGGCTTCGGATGATATTGGTCTTGGCTTTGAAAGATTTCACACTTAGAATAAATTCTGTTGCATGTGTGAAACTTCTGAAGCATGCTTCTTCAGTACTTGTGTAGCATGCATGCAGAAAGACTTTGGTTGCTTCAGCCCCTATACATATTCTCTACAGTAAATTTATCCAATTTACTTCTGAGAGTAAGAATGCCTTCTAAGTGAAGAAGTTTATTAAGCTTCGAAAGTAGATCGAATATTATATCAGAAAGCTTCTTCAGAGACCAAAAACTCTTCCGAAGATAAGATTTCCCTCAGAGGAATTTTTCTTCTGAAGATATATATGACATCTTCCGAGGGTTAATTCCTTTAGAATTTATAGTTAGTAAAATTTTGAAGAATTTTTTTTGTGATAGGGCTTAGATTGTATTGGCAAAGAAAAGACACATTTTGGAAAGGGTTTCAAATGAGATGGACTAATCAATGTTTATCATCTCAATAGCCGTAATAAGATACTTGAATCTTTTTTCATCAAATGCTTTGGTGAACAAATCAACATATTATTCGTTTGAATCAACTTTGATTAGCTTAATCATATTTTTCTCATGAGTATTTCTAATGAAATGGTACCTGATGTCAATGTGCTTTGTTTTGTAGTGCTTGACTTGATTTTCTGTAATAGAGATAGCACTATTATTGTCAATGTGGATAGGAGTACTCATGAAGTTGAATCCATAGTATATCATCTGGTTTTGAATCCACAATAGCTGAGCACAACAACTAGCAGCACCAAAGTATTTAGCTTCAGAAGTAGATGTTGAAGCAAAGGATTGCTTCTTGAATTGCAATGAGATGATCCTTCCACCAAGAAATCGGCATCCTCCTGATGTTGATTTCTTGTCAATGTTGCAACCAACATAGTCACTATTAGAATAGCCATAGAGATTGAAATTGTTGTTCTTTGGATACCAGAGACTAGTTTAGGTGCTCCTTTGAGGTATCTAAGAATTTTCTTGGTAGCAACTAGGTGAGACACCTTTGGAGCAGCCTAATATCTTGCATAGATGCAAGTTGAAAGCATGATATTAGGCCTACTTGCTATGAGATACATCAGAGAACCAATGATTGCCCTATACTGATGTTGATCAGTATCTTCCCCCTTAGAGTTAGGACAAAGATTATGGTTTTTGGGTATATGTGTCTTAGCTGGCTAACAATCTTTCAT
The DNA here is from genome assembly GCA_018326385.1 of Flaveria bidentis. Taxonomy (NCBI): domain Eukaryota; kingdom Viridiplantae; phylum Streptophyta; class Magnoliopsida; order Asterales; family Asteraceae; genus Flaveria; species Flaveria bidentis. The sequence goes on from BJCM01094489.1 coordinate 1,558, forward strand.
ATCAAATCTTTCAAAAATGTTAGATACATATTTAGATTGATTAATTCCAAGGAAAAGAGCCATTTTTCCCATGGAACTCATCTTAGATTTCTTCTTCATAATGCTCTCAAAGTCTTTGCACATTTGGTCATTTGAGGAACCAAATATGATATCATCAACAGAGACTTGTACGAGCAAGATATCTTTCCTAGACTTTCTTATGGATAAAGTCTCATCGATGGTACTTCTTGTGTAACTACCCTTTAGGAGAAACTGAGACAAAGTCTCATACCACAACCTAGGTGCTTGGTGTAACCCATAGAGAGCGCTATCCAATTTGCACACATAGTTGGGGGTGTTATGGGTCTTCAAATCCTAGAGGCTGGCACATGTAGAATTCCCTATCTATATTCCTATATAGAAATGTTCACTCGACATCAAGTTGGTAGACAGTAAAATTCTGGGATGCAGCATAAGCGAGAAAGATCCTCACTGCCTCAAGTCTTACAACAAGTGCAAAGACATTAGTGTAATAAATTCCTTCCTCTTAAGTGTATCCTTGAACTACCAGTCTTGCCTTCTTCTTGATAATCAAGCCTTTATCATCTTTCTTATTCCTATAAACCCATTTGGTGCCTATTGGTACTTGACCAGATGGTAGCGGACATAGGTTCCAAACCTTTTGTCTTTTGAATTGAAGCAATTCCTCTTGCATTGATTCAACCCAACTACTATCTTTCAAGGCTTTTTCTACTTTCTTGGGTTCCATTTGAGATAAAAAAACATGAGTAGAGGAAGAGATTCCCATTGTGAGTTTGTCCCCTTGTTCTCACACCTTCAGTGACATCTCTAACGATGTTCTCAGCTGGATAAGTGTTGTAAATCCTAAGCCTAAGGATCACATCCAGTTGCAAAGATAGATCCAAATTAGACATGTCTTGCTCTAGAACTTGAACACTTGGACGAACTGTTGTTTTAAACTCATTCAATGAGGACTGATTGAATGAATGAGAAACAACATCAGTTACAGTTGACTGTGGTGCAACATTGACAGTTGCCTACTCTTTAGTTGCTGCTTCCATCAACTTGGTGTTATGCATTATCACCTGATGAGTTTTAAGGCTCACTAGGTTGATAACTTGTTAAAGTTCCACTATCTCTTGAAATAGTTATGCTATTAGATCTGATAATTGTGGGAGCTTGATTTTCAGCAACTCTTGGAGAACTTGGAAGAGGTTTGGGTAACTCAAATAGTTGATTATCATCATAATCACTTTGAGTATCTGTTCCTGTTAAAACATTCTCACAAGAAGGTTTAGAATAGTTTGGAAATAGTTCTAAATCGAAAATATGATCAAGGCCATTCCACCAAACACAAGGAGTGTACTCATTGACAACAATGTTAGATGATTCCTCAAATGTTGATTCTTAATGTTTTAAACTCTATAGGCAATAGAGTTGGAGGAACATCCAACAAAGATAGCATCATTTGACTTTTCAGCAAATTTTGCCAAATTGTATTTTGTGTTAAGTATGGTACACCTGCTACCAAAGGACCTAAGAAAGCCAATGAATGGTAGCCTCTTGTTCCATAGCTCATAAGGGGGTTTTCCATGTGGCTTAACTACAAGAACTCTGTTCTGCATATAGTATGTAGTGCTAACTACCTTTGCCTAAAATGTTAGAGGCAACTTTAAACAAGCTCACATAGTTCGAGCAACCTTAATAAGTGTCTTGTTTCTCCTCTCAGAAACACCATTTTGTCGAGGATTTCTAGGAGCGCTATATTGTCTAGCAATCCTTTTTGAGTTACAAAATGAGTCAAGAACATGATTCTTAAACACAATCCCTTTGATCACTTCTAATTATCTTAACCTTGTGATCTATTTGATTTTCCATTTTAAGAATAAAAGATTTTAAAGTTGCAGCAGTTTCATCTATAGTTCTTAAAAAGAATACCCATGTAAATCAGGTAAAATCATCAACAATCACAAGGCAATATGATTTCCTTCCAATGCTCATTATACTTGTGGGACCAACTAGATACAAGTGTAATAAGTGTAATGGAGTGGTGATAGAGTTAACTACTTTGGATTTATGAGATGCTCTATGTTGCTTTCCTTTTAGACTTGCAACATAGTTATCTTTGTAGAAAATTTCATTTTTAGGCAAACCATGTGCCAAGTTATTTTTAACCAATTTATCCATGATTTTAAAATTGACATGACACATTCGTTTATGCAACAGAGTTGACTCATCACCATCGGCTTTGGAATGAAAGCATGATACCTCACCAATGGGGAAACATTGTTCATATCTAGCTTGTACATATCCTCTTTTCTAGGAGATCTAAGAAGCAACAATTCCTAAGGAATTTTCATCCCGGGTTTGAGGATAATGCACTCATGTTCTGTAAATAGCATTTGGTGCTTTTGATCACAAAACTGAGAAACACTTAACAAATTGTGTTCAAGTTGTTTGACATAGTTTACTTTGTCAATTCTAACTTGCCATCGGATACACTCCTTCTGCCAGAATTGTATCCTCCAGCCTCTCCTCAAAATTGAATAGGACCTCCATCAAAATGTTGAAATTGTTGAAGAAGAGATCGGTTCCCGGTCTTGTGCCTGGAGCATCCACTATCCATAATCCATACATTGTAATTTTTATCATGTGGATGTCCCTGCACATATCGTGAATGAGTTAGTTTTTAATAGAAACCCAAGCCTAATGACGAGGATCCAATTGAACCAAAAAGTATGCATGGGGGTTCAGTAGATGTTTGTAAAGGAGAGGTTTGGGTTGTAGCATCTTCTTTGATCTTCCATTCCATCCCTTGGCTGATCAAAGTAGATGAGCTTGTTTAAGCTTAAGCAACATGACATTCTTTTGAAGCTTATCTTATATTGGAAGTAGCCTTCACCACCTTTTCTTCTGAAGTAGTCTTTTTCTAGGAAGGTTTTGAAGGAACTCTCTTGTTCTTTTGAATTTTCTTAGCCTTATCTTCTGAAGCTATTTTCTTTTCGGAAGAATGAGTTTCTTCCAAAAGCAACTTTGCTTCAGAAACAAGCTTTCCTTTCCTCATCATATGGACCATGTGATAGGGTCCAAATGTGAAACCTCCTTGACTCCTTCTTTCTTTACATTATTTGCATAATGTGTGCTTGCAGGATTGTATTAACAATCTTAAGCCATATGGTTTTGCAAACCACACATTATGCGTGTAATGTTTATCTTTTGGGAACTTGAGGACTGTTGTTTCTTGTTTTTCTTGTCTTCATCAACAGTCTTTCCTTTTAACTTTTGATCTCTCTACAGAACATGTGTGCTAGTACTACACACATTTCCAGGATTAGAGTTTCCAACCACTTGGAATCCAGCTGAAATGAACACACCCTTTTATTTTGGGTCTATTTTCAACTTGGACTTAGCCACTTTCTTGGCAGTTTTTTGGACTTCTATAGCCCTGTTTGTTCTATCTTTGGTGGTTAGGGATTGATCATCACCGGTAGATGAGGGTTGACTTTCCTGGTTCTTCCCTATGATGGTCTCCATAGTTGCATCACTCTTAAGGTCATGAGAAGGGGGGTTAGCAGATGGAACCTGTTACTCTTAAGTCCCACATCTTGGTTGTCTAATAGACTCATAAGAGTGTGGTGAAGCAATTTCATTAGTTCCTAACCCACCTTTGTTTTGATAATATATTTTTGAGTGGGAGAATGATACAATAATGGCTTGGAAGTTTTGTTTAGAAATAGCAAGCTTCCTTGCTTGAGCCTCAGTCGTGACTAGCTGGGCTTGAGCCTCACTCAATTTGGAAATTAAATCTTTGATTTGATCCTTCTGCAGAACATGTGTGCTTGTACTACACATATTTCCAGGATCAGAGTTTCCAACCACTTAGAATCCAGCTGAAATGAACACACCCTTTTATTTTGGGTCTATTTTCAACTTGGACTTAGCCACTTTCTTGGCAGTTTTTTGGGCTTCTATAGCCCTGTTTGTTCTATCTTATGTGGTTAGGGATTGATCATCACTGGTAGATGAGGGTTGACTTTCCTGGTTCTTCCTAATGATGGTCTTCATAGTTGCATCACTCTTAAAGTCATGAGAAGGGGGGTTAGTAGATGGAACATGTTGCTCTTAAGTCCCACATCTTGGTTGTCTAATAGACTCATAAGAGTGTGGTGAAGCAATTTCATTGGTTCCTAACCCACCTTTGTTTTGATAATAGATTTTTGAGTAGGAGGATGATACAATAATGGCTTGAAAGTTTTGTTTAGAAATAGCAAGCTTCCTTGCTTGAGCCTCAGCCGTGACTAGCTGGGCTTGAGCCTCACTCAATTTAGAAATTAAATATTTGATTTGAGTCTTATAGTTGGTATGTTCATGTTTTAAAAAGGACACAATTTTCTCTAACTCTTCTATTTTCATTTTATAGTTAGATTCAACCTTTTTAAAATCACTCTTAAGGATATTCAATGACTGAATATCAGATTTTATTTCCATATTGTTGTCTTGATACAGTTTAACTTTAGCAATACAAGCTGAAGTACAAAGGTGTTCAAATACCTTGCTGTCATAAGTTCCTACCATCAATGCTTGAGCAGGAGTCACATCCTATACCATGAAGCTCCAGTTCACTTATTAAGCAGCATCAGTTGTATGTTGTTCCGTTGACTTCCCGAAGGCTTTAGGTGTAGTGGGATGTGTGGATTCTTGAGAGGTTCCCTGATTTTATTTTGGGAGCCTTGCATTCCCTGGCAAAGTGACTAAGTTGGTTATAGTTGTAACATTTGGCCTTTGTCTTGTCAAACCCAATTTTGTTGTTAGTTGGGTTTTGAGGAAACTGCCTTCTAGTTCTCTTGAAAGTCACTAGAATATCCACTTCTTGAGACAAAGGAATAACTGTCCTAGAAAGAACTTTGTTGCCCCTTTTGAGACGTTGGAGTCTTAGGGAATGTAGTGTATAGCCTAGAAGAACAAGATAGCTGCTAGGTGTATGTCAGGTACTACTGAGGTTGGGGGTTACAGAGCCTTCAGTAACCATTAAAGTGTTGCTAGCAGGAAGGCTTAAGGGTCTGCTCACCTGGTGTGATCTCTTGTTTTCTATCTCTCTATATGGTATCCATCAAGAATGCCATATAGTTCAGTCATGGTTAGGGAGTTCAGGTTTTTGTCCTTTTCATGGAGACATAGTAGAACGTCCACTCATTTGGGAGTGCATTCATAAATTTTCTTGAGAGATATTTTATTTCAAGAGCTATCCCATAGACTGAAGGGAAGAGATAAGATCCATGTACCTGAAGTATTGCTGGCTAAGGTCTCTCTAGCAATATAAGTGAAATTCTCAAATTGTTGCTTTAGGGAATCTTTCTTGGAGTCATTAGAGTTGGCATACATCTGCGATAAAACATTAAAGAGTTCTTTGGCTGACCGACAATGACCAAAACCCACCGTGATGGAGTTGGGTATGGTAGTCATAAGAACAGTCATTGCTTGTCTATCAATCTCTAGTCGCTTGTGGTCTTCATCAGAATAGTCTTCAACAACCTTCTCTATCATAACACCATTTCCAGTCGGTGCTACACCCTTTGGCTTGTAAGGGCAATTGGTTATAGATTTCCACATCATGTTGTCTTGATACCTAATAAAACCTTCAATCCTTCTGCTCCAAGCTCTAAAATTCTTAGTGGCGATGATGGGTGCTTTAGATATTGTTCCCATTTCACTATCAAAGGATTTCTGATTGAGGGCCATTTTAAGTGTGATGAAAGAATGAGTGAAGAAAAGGTTGATTTGGATGGTAAGATCTCACAATAAATAGCCTAAGAAGCACTGATACCAATTTTAGGATCGGTATTAGTCACTCAACACTTAATGTTTTCTCTCAAGCTCACTAAATCACACTCGATTAGATGATGCAGAATCCCTCTAAGAGTTGATAATAATATATTAAGTAATCAAAGCATATGAAGATAATTTTCAAGATACTTGTATATATTAATTCTCAACTCAAACTTTACAAGACTCTTACAAGCATGTTACATGAGATATAATGAGAAATTATATATACTACTATCTACAGCCGGATATACTTTGATACTCACTGGAAATCTATTACTAAAGCAAATACTATATTGCTGAAGGTAAGGTATCTTAGATAAAATACTATCTAGGATTTGGTAGTCATGACATGTCCATGACTTACCTTTTGTCATCAACTAAAGTTGGTAACTGTACTAACTAATAAAGAATGAACAGTGGAATAAAGTATGTAAATTACATGGGCGTGGGAAAGCACCATGCAGTTTCTCAAAGATTGCAGCGGAGTGTCAGAAGGACCATACTTATGTCTACTAGTTCATAGTACGTTCTTCCGAACTTGTTCTTCCGTAGCGACTTATACTTCAAAAGAGGCTACTTCTTCCAAGGCTTGAGACATTCTTCAGGTCTTCATATTCCGGAAGTCATTGTCTTGAATTCTTCTAAGTGTTTGAACTTTGGAAGAAGGAAGACTTTGTCTTAGGAAGTTGGAGTTTCTCTTTGGAAGCTCAATACCTTCGGAAGTTCAACATTTGTTTTCGAAAGTCTTTCATCAGTTGCACCAAAATTGTCTAAGTGTTTGTTTTGGTTGCACTAGCCTTACTTGATCCATCAATTTGTTTGGGTTGTAAAATTTTAAAACATGTTTACTTTGGTACCTTTGTTTTATTTAGTATGCCATTAACTAAAGTCGTTTGAATTTTTATCTTCGTAATATTAGTTTCGTTTGTGTGTATATGATTTGGGTTCAAAACAGTGAACTTTAGGTTAAAAAACATTAAAAAATAAAATTTTAAATAATATATTTGTAATTAGCAAGCGTATGGCGATAACTTGTCATAATAAGTAGAGATTAAATAATATTTTATTAATTTTTAAATATTTTATAATTTTTATTAATTAATATAATAAATTACTTATAACGACGACATGTCGTGGCTATAGGTTCTATTGATAAAGGATTTTAATTATGTAAATCATGATAAAACTAATTCCGACAAGTTTGTGGCAACGACATGTCACCATAGGTCTTTATGGTGGCAGAGGTTGGGTGATGACTGATTTTTTACCTATAACAAGTTTGTGGCTACTAGACTTTTGGCAATGATATGTCGTTACCATAGGCTACGACGACGATAATGGGCACCTATGGCAATGACATTTGTCATTGCCTTAGCGTTTAATTCTTGTAGTGAATGATTAACCGCTTACAATAAGAGAAGGCAGCTGCTGTAGCATGTAACACGACATCAAATAGGACACCATTAACATCCATATAGTATATATTCTATAAAAACAATATCTTTTTAATAAGCTAAAATATTATATCTCCACTGTAAATAGAATTACACATGTGGCATGACATCTATAAGAAACATAATCAATGATGATTACAATCGTATTCTTATTCTAGAAATGGGAGTTTTCTGTGAAGGGGAACATAAAATATGAAACAACAGGAAGAAAGCAAAAAAAGAGACGCAGGAACACTTTTATTATTTATAGTGAAAACACGCTTATAGCGAAAACACGCTTATAGCGAAAACACGCTTATAGCGAAAACACGCTTATAGCGAAAACACGCTTATAGCGAAAACACACTTATAGCGAAAACACGAGTATGTAACGGACGAGATCGTCATAACACATTGATAGTTAACAGATATGCATTAAACGATGAAAAACTAACGTCATCTGACATAAATAGAGACTTCTGTCGCAGTTAGTCAATTCCACAAAACATAGTCAAACAAGTTTAATGATTTTGAATCCCACAACCAGGGGATAAGTAAAGACAAAGTATGCCCATAAATGATAACTGTAAAATGAAACATGCATAACTGAAACACTAGGGCAAGTCAATTGTGAAATCCTTAGGGTCACCTCCAAGGCATCAACTGTCAGACCCCGAAAAACGCATCGGAAGGGCACACGTGCGACGGAGATAACGAAAGTTGGATTATTCCAACAATTATCGAGCAAACATATCATGAATACCATCATTAAACATTAATATTAAAATGTCATTACATCAACAAGTAGAAGTCTTAAATTTAAAACTTAAGTTGTAATAACATAACATTGTTTCTAACATAAACAATGATTTTAATCGACAGCGAAATTTGTCCCAAAGGTGGTATCCAATATTGATAGGTTTTCCGTTAAAAACCCTTTTCATTCCCATGCATGCCTAATCTCCTGAAAAACATGCCCAAAAGTTTATTAACAAAAAGCTGGTGAGTTCATAGGTTTATACAAAAGGTTATCATAATTTCCTTTTATAAAAGACATGATTATTCCGGAATCAACCCCTGGATCGTCAAAGACTAGCTAGGTCCACTGACTATGATCGCAACCAAGAGCCCCATAATCAAACCAAGACACATAGTCCCTCAAATCCTTTCAACATATATTCCCTCTATACCGGACCAGTGACAACCGATCCTAAGGGGCGGTTGTCAAACCCAATAGATCTACCAATATATCCTGTGGCCCTCCAAGGGTTAATGATTATGGAAGAGGGCAGCCATGCGCAAATAATAAAACAACTCAAGGCTATCATAAAGATCACGCAATTTATTCCATAATCATATCATAAACAAAAATCGTTATAGCATGTTTTCCCCCAAAACAGTTAAATAAAACGTTATTTAAAAACAGTGGCTGTGAAAACTCACCTTCAAATGTGATAAGGAGATGATCTAGCAAAAATCAAGCCTGGAAAATAAGCAACCAATTAACGACCTAATCACAAATGATCTATTAATTGTCGAGTAATAAGTCTAATATGTAACTTGTTTAACCAACTCACTAGACTTATCTTGAAATCCATTTTTTTAAAGACCCATTGGTGACTTTCGGTTTAGTTTAATAATTTATATTATAAGTGACAAATATTTATTAATTACATCAACCATTTAATCCCTTAAACAACAATCACAATACACACACAAAATAAACATGTGAAAGTATATAAACATGTAACGTAAAATTTATCAAGTTATGTAATATACAAACAAACAAATAAATAAATAAATGAATATATGATTAAACCAACAAACAAATAAATAAGTAATTATGATTTTATAATAGTATTTTATTTAAGTTTTAGTAATTAGATATATCCATATTCTTATTCTAGTAAAGAAAACCATCTCTTATATTATTATCTTATAAATACTACTTTATTTAATACAACTCAACTTTTATTATTATTTTTAACAAATAATTAAATTTTTAGTAGTATAATATATATGAAACTATTTTAGATAATTTTTATTATAAAGGTATGATCTATTATGTTTGACCCAAATTTCACCCACATACGTTGTTTTTTAACTCGAAACCGCATGGTTTTACACGCATAAACCGCATTTCAACCAACATATATCTTATGATCATTTTATATGTTTAAATATGACTCTTTTATGCCAAAAACCTTTTAAAAATATTTTGTTAACAATCAGTTCCAAAACAGTTCATTAATTTTACCCGAAATTGTCGGTTTTCGCCTTTTTCGCGTGTATAAAGGTATCATCGAATATCTTGCTTGTTATGGATTTGTTATATACTTAAAAACATAAGTTTTTAACTTCAAACACTTTATTATTTTTTGTCCAAAACCGGACTTGTGAGAAATTATTTGTTTTAGATCCGAAAACACCATTTTTAACGCAATTTTAAACGTAAAACGTTTACGAGATTAAACCTAATCATGAAAACTTTTATTTTCAGTAAATTACTAACTTTTTAACTTATATTTTTATATGTTTTAAAATTATTTATCCAGATCTTATAAAAATACTTGTCTTGTCCATTATATCTTATGAAAGATTTTCTAGTGTTCATGTCTAATCAACACTTGAGTATTTTTATTCTAATTTGTTTTTATCTTTTCTTTAAGTAGAATTTGAATAAGAATATCAAAATCTCCAGATCATGATCACCATATACATGGATCATTTCAACCATCTTTAAGCTTATAAGTGAATAACAAATCGAGAACAAAAGTGTAAACTGTATATACATACATATACATGATTTCATACATACATACATAGTCCAAATTATAGATTTTATCTTGTGTTCTTAGTTTTCATTTCAATAAAACATACCTAAAAATCAAAATATTTCAGATCATGATCACCATTATTCATGGATCATCTTAATCCTTTATGAAATCAAAGTGCAAGATGGGTTCAAGAACATCATTTTTTACATGCAATCATGTATTACCCATTTCATCATTATGGTAAACTCCTTTTGAAGATGTGTTTCTTATGATGTTCATAACCTCAAACCAAAGTTTGATCGTCTTGCATGCAAGAGAAATCAACAAAATATTGAAAGATCATCAAAACACAAAATCATCATACACATACACATACTTACGGCACACACACACACTCACACACTCACATTGTTTTAAAAACACATTTTCTTGTTAAAAACCTTTGTTGGAACCTTGGATTTCAAGAAAAACTAGTTTTTGGTAAACAAATCTTGCAGTAATCATCTAAGAGTCATGTTGCATGTTAGAAAAGTTCAAAGTTAATACCTAAGATGAACAACTTTTGAAGATTCAAGAATGATTTCTTTAGGGATTTCTTCTCCTTTGAGTAGGATTTATGCAATGTTTTGCACCAAACTCATAAGGGATCCTTGAAATCCATAAATCAAAGCTTGAAACAAGTTTAGGATGATCAAAATCATATGAAAAAGGGCTGTTCTTTGATGGTTCCAGCCATGGGTTTTAAAGAGAAGGAAGAGGAAAGTGTGTAGGTGATTTCTAGTGAGAGAAAGGTGAGGTTGAGTGTGTGCAAAAGATAGAGTGTGAAGAGCTTTACATAGAGATGTTCAAGTGTGGTTAAAGTAATCTAATCATGTAATTAAATCTTAAAAATGGCTGGTGGATATCTAAGGGTTTGAGGCTTTCCAAAGGTTCATAAAATTAAATAATAGTGACAAAAAGTCAAGAATAAATATATATGCGATATAACATAGTGTGCAACGGACTGTACGTTGCATCAAGGCTATATTTAAAAAGTCTTATGTTTACGCGATCAAAGTAAATAATATTAATTATTATTATTCATTATTAATAATATTGTCACTTAATATTTATTAAGTTATAACATTCAATATTTATTGACCAAATTTAATTAACCAAATTATCACCGACGTTCGTTAAACGATTTATCGCTACGCGACCCGGTAATTTCTCAAAATTACCAATTATAAAATTTATCCACAAATGGGCTTTGCTAGACTTTAAATAACCTCAATTATCATAAAATTAAGTCTTATGATGCATTTAAATATTTTTTATATTTTATTAATATATTGTGTGACATCCGGTAAATTTCCGTTACCAAACTCCATTAGTTCCGTTAAGTCTTGCATACACGTGTCGTAAACACACACTAGTTGTCGTTTAATGTTGGTGACCTAATAATAATTAATAATGTTAAATTAAGGATAATCTAATTGACAATGTGATTATGGTATTATGTTTATGTGTTTGCATGTTTTAAATGTTAATTAGGAAATTTATCGCGTAACGTGGAAACGTGCCTATTTATTCGTATGTCTTGTGTTTTTATAAAGATAAAATATATAATGATTATCATTAGTTTATATCTTTATATTA
>BJCM01094497.1:0-10499 GCA_018326385.1 Flaveria bidentis
CACATGCCACAAACGACCCCGTAGGATCTCAGTGTGGTACCCTTCCCGTTCATCATGGAAGGCACTATGTGCAGGGGATTCCCAAAGTAGATCTACCCATATAAAACAAGCGGTTCACACAAGAATTAATTATTGTGATGCAAAAAAAAAAAAACAGGTCTAACATTAACCCTAACATTCAAGTATCATACAGTAGCTCATAAATGATTTCAGTTTAAGCATAGCATGTTTCATCCCAAAAACAGTAGTAAAAAGGGATCACTAGAACTCACCTTAAGATTCAAGAAAAGAATTCTTCGTGTACTGGGAAAGAGTCTCAAGTCTCGCACCCTATCATCAAAATTTAAGTGTTAAGCCACTAATTCCAAGGTTATGGAAGGTGCACCAGGTGTGTCATGAGGTTAGTGTCTTACTAGTTTTTGATTTGCTAAGTCTTATATAAAAAGGTTCTTTTTATAGAAAGTTAGGTTTTCTTAGGAAAGAATGCATGATTTACAATGTTGGATCATTTATACCGGTTAGTTTAAATTCACTAAATGATTATTAGACCAAGGGGTCGATATATCAAGGTTTGGAAAACTTTACATTTTAATCCTCCAAGTTTCCAAAAATTACAATTTCTACCCCAACGTTTTTTTCTTGCATTTATTGACTTTTATGGCCAAATATTAGTTATTGAAGTTAAGTAACTTATTTTAAGTAAGTTTACTCCAAATTTTTAGAATTTAGGTCCGGGTTTAATGTAACACCTGGTTGTTTTAAAAGACAAAGAAAGAAAGAATAAAGTGAAGGAAAAAGAAAGAAAAGATATATTACCAAAGTTAAGGGGTAAAAAGTGTAAAAAGGACAAATGTCTTCAAATGTTGGTGATAAAGGTGGCATGCCTGCCCATCACTCTCTGTTCACACATATCATTTGGATTTTAGAAAGAGAAAGTGAAGACTAGTAGAAACCTTTCGGGTTTTTGAAGAACATGAAGAAGAAGTTCGAATTCAAGGCGGTTGTACTCAATTGCAAACGGGTTTGGAAGAAGTCACACCAAAGAGGCTGCAAAGGTGAGTTCTAGAACCCCCTTTTTACTTGTTTTAAACTGCTTTGGGGCTGGAAATGCATGTATGAACGTTTTATAAAAGTTGGGTTTATACCCGTATGTGTGTATGTGTGTGATTGTGGGTTGGGTTTAATTTTGGGCTATGTATATGTTTGTTGATGTTATGGTTGTGTTTCTAAGGCTTAAAATGTAAGTTTTCAGCTTAGAACATGTTATAGGATGTTTGGGGACTGATTTATGATGTTTAGTACGATTTAGACTGCTCATGCGCTTAAACAGTGGCCCATGCACCCAACAGAATAAAACGCCTAAGTGTTCCCATTCACCTAAAACCTCATGCACCCGAATAGTACCCATGCGCCTAGAAATAGACTGAAATTGACTAAGTGTTGCTCATGTGCCGCAATAGTGCCGATGCGCTTAAAAGTTACCCATGCGCCTAAGTGTTCCCCATGCGCCTGAAAGTTGCCCATGCGCCTAAGTGTTCCCCATGCGCCTGAAAGGCCATGCAGCTGCATAGTGCTCATGCACCTAAAGACTTAGAAATATTTTCTAATTCTTGGGGGAAAAGTGATATATAGGCTTTGACTTGGGTGGTTCCTAGGGGCTATGTAAGATGACTTTTTGAAGTCATAGATGATGTGATGGGTGACGTATAACAAGGCATGTATCATGATGGTTGATTGATGCTTATGCATGATGATGTATGATGTATGTTATGTATGTATGATGGTACCTTGTATGGTGATGTTTGTATGTTCATATTGATGTTCCTTATTATGTATGTTTATCTTTCCTGTGGCTTTTCGTGTTATAGTTGTGAAAGAAATGAAAAAGAAAGTAATGAAAGGCTTGCAAGCAAAATGTACGGAGGTGCACGACTATAAAATGTTGTAAGCTCAACTGTGTGTGGTTTAGCTAACCCTTAAGGATACACGCAGGGGTCTTGTGTTTGTGAGTGACCAGTGATATAGTACATGGTTTATAGTGAATACTCACCCCGGTGCTAGTGCCAGGCTATGTGCATTATGGAAGTCATTTATGATCTTCGGCCCAGTACCCGCTTTGTGCATATGTTTGGGGTGTAGTATACAGTTGGGATCTTTGTTGCTTGCCCCTATACTGGTGCCAGGCTATGTGCGTTATGGAAGTCATTTATGATCTTCAGCCGAGTACCCGCTTTGTGCTTACGTTTGGGGTGTAGCTGATGACACTAGTCTGGAAAGAGATAAGCAAAGAAAGTGTTGAACAGTAAAGGAAGATAATAATGTTATTATCTATGTTTACGTATGATGTGTGATCATGTACCAAAGTGTAGTATGATTTTAAAGAAAGTAAAGTATGTTTTATTTAAAAACTAGAACTCACTCTACAACACTGAATTTTATGTGTTTCCAGCTGGCAGGTAAAGGCGGCTACTTGGCTCTTTTTGGATGGCATCAATTTTTTAATTTTTTTGTGATGTAATGCAACAAGTATTTTTGTAATTTGATAACGATGTATTATTTTGCAAAACCTATTATATTGAGATGAAATAGAGGTTTAAATGTTTCCGCTGCATGTTTTTAGTAAGTTAATACAAATATATGTTTTATGTGCAATGGTTGACCAGCTGTGAGTGTCCCGGGAATGGGGCCTTAAAAGTTGGTATCAGTGCCAAAGTTTAAGTGAAACGAGTAAATTTTCAAAATAAACCTAAAGTTAAACTGAAAATGGGATGGAAAGGGAATGGATGCCAGTCCGAGTAGCTGCGTGCCATCGGGTATTTTCTTAATGTTAACCGGTATTACGTGTGCATGTTATGTGGTTTATGTGATGTTAGTAGATTTAGATACTGATGTTGTCAGGATAGGTAATGCTTGGGACATGGAGAGAAAAGTAAGTGGCTAATAACATATGGCCACTGTAATTAGGGACTTACTATACTTGACATAAACAAAGCTATTCCCTTGAATGACTGTGTTGGTGATTGAATCTTATAGTATGTTTAGAGGATGGCTGGTGGTAGATCATCGAATGCTTCATGTAGTGGAGGTCGTGGTGCTGAACCACGGGTCACGAGAGGAAGGCCTAGAGCCAAAGAGGTGGTTCATGAAGAACCCGAGACCCCTCATCCAGAGGTTGGGGATGAGAGTGCTAACTTAAGAGCCTTAGTGAAGGAGGTTGTTGTTGAAGAGGTGCATCAGGTCATGCAGACAATCTTACCGTCTGTAATGATAAAAGTGATAAAAGTTGTACGGGAGGGGGAGAGGAAGGAAAGGAGTAGGCCTACGGGGGAAAGAAGACAACCTGAGACTGAGATGGTTTATTGGATTCTTTATGCCCAAGACACATAGAACATTGATGTGGTTATTACATTATGATCCAAGTCGGGTCATACCCAATAACAAGCTTAGGAAACACCAATGAATATTTAATTGATGATATGATCATGCAATTGAATAATAACACCGATTTAGAAAAGTGGGTTTTCTAAATAAATTGTATATGAGATGGAACAACTTATAAGGATATTTTGTTCATGGGTATTATTTTTAATGTTATTTAAGTTTGTTAAATAACATCAAATAATAATAGTATGTATGAGTTATATAATTAAAAGATTAATTGCATAACTTATTTAGTAACTACTTAAAATTAAATGGAAGATAAAAATGGGGGAAACCCTATTTTTGAACCCATTTGGCCGCCCCTTGGTGGGGGTTGGTTCATTATTTGTTGTCTTGGAAGTAGACATAATGAACTAGTCCCACACTCCATCTCTCTCTCTCTCTTACCATCAAAAACCAAAAGGGACCATATTCTCTCAACTCTTGAAGAAAAGTCACAGCTGAAAGAAGGTTTCAGCAGCCCCTTTTGGTTGATTTTGGTGTTCAAATCCTAGCAACAAAGGAGTTTGCTTGATGCTTATGGGTGTGCAAGCTTGAGGACACCTTCCTTGGTGGTTTGGCCGTTCAAGAACTTCATCCCCTGCCTCATTCTCATGGTTTTTGGCAGCTCTTGAAAGGTAGTTTCATGAGTTTGTATTTGGTTGTTATTTTATGCTTGATAGCTTGTTCTTTCACATATATTTGATCCTTTGTTCTTGGGTTTGTTGATGATAAAATAACATGCTTTAAATTTCAGCTTATAAAACATATTACTAAGCTTTGTTTCCGCTGCGTTTTCATGTTTAAGAGGTTAAAAAACTTTGATAAGATGTCTAACAAACCCAACAATAGCATATAGAGCCGGATATGTGAAAAACTAGCTTCTAAAGTCATTGTAAAATTGGTTTTATGGGACTTAAACAACCTAATAAGGGTTTTTTTTGTGTTGATATAATGAATCCCCAATCTTTCAAGTTTATATCATACATGCTTATGATTAAACCTTGAAAGATAGATGTTAAATGGTTGATTATTTTGTTTGGACAAAAACCCTAAATTCTTGGTTTATGTTGGCCAAAAATTTGTGGTTGAATGGGGATTTATTTTGGTTCTTGTATGTTGAATATGTTCTTTAATATTGGTGCATAACCTAGCCTTGTCCTTGTGTTGCTTTGGTTTTGGATGAATGATTGGTTTTGGTTGATTTCATTTATTATGGGTTGTATTATTTATTCTTTTGTGCTTGTATATGGTTATAATTTATTTATTCATTCAATGGTGATGTAATAAATAGATCAGGTGTATTTTCTTTTATTAGAAAATTTGTATTAGGATATAAGTTTTGTAAAAGAAGATGCACAAGTTGGAAGCACAAAAGAAAGGCACAAAGAGAAGGACTTGAAGCATTTGGATGCAACTTCAAGTGGTGTTCTTTGGAGATCCTATCTTATGTGTTGTTATTAACTCTTAGGAAAGACCAAATGACCACACTTGTGATGGAAAACAAGTTTGGTCACCTAAGTGGCTAAGGTTATGCACATGTGGTTGTTTGAATATGCTTGTTTGATTATCCATTTTACGTTGATTGTTTGACATGTGGATATCCTTAACAATCTCAATATATATAATCATAACATGGGCTAAATACTCATGGTTCTTAATCATTAATATGTTAATAAAAGGTTATTCAAAAGGATTAATGATTTCAAAATAAAAGGGGTTTTATTAAAAAAAAGGACCGTAGGGTACCATGTATTTGAATGCATGCGAATACAAGGTACATAGAGTTTTCAAAACTAGAATTAATGAAAACTAAATTCCCTTTGGAAACAAGTTTAACACCATCCTTTTACACGACACTTGAATCACTTGAGAACTATTTTTGGAATAAAGGTCACCTATCCACTTTTAGGGAACTTGTGTGTTTGAGGTGGGCTTAACGTATTTGTGGGATAAAGGTCACCTAACCACTTGTATGTGTAAACTCACACGTGTGTGTAAGTAGGACGGATTGAATTGGAAACCCTGTGCATTGGGTCACTGAAGCATGGTGTACAATGGTGTTGATGGGATTTTACATCCCAACTAAACATAAGATGTTTAACCGATCCTATAAGGCTAGAAGTTGCTAAAGGTTGCAATTGTCAAGTGTTGACTACCTGGTTAGTTTAAATAATGGGATAAAGGTCACCTAAGCATCATTTAAATGTAATGTTAGATTCTAGGATTTAGTTATTAATTGTCTATGAGACATAAAAGGGTAATAATGATTAAAATTTAATATTTCAAAAATACTAATATGAACTTTGTTAGCTATTGTAGAAATGACTACAAACAATAATGCAACCACCCTGACCGTCCATACCCTATCACTGAGAACTATCTTAGAGAGGGATCGTCTTAACCATAATAACTTTATGGACTGGTTTCGAAACTTGAGAATTGTTCTCAAGCAAGAGAAAAAGGCCTATGTCCTTGACAATCCAATTCTTGACCAACCCGACCCTGAGGATGTTGAGGCCTATAACGATTGGCTTCAGTACACTGAGGATTCCATGCAGGTTTCCTGCCTCATTTTGGGAACATTGATTCCCAAACTCTAAAAGGATTTAGAGCATCATGGGGCATATGACATGATTACCCAGTTGAAAGAAAATGTTCCTTCAACAAGCTAGGGTACAGTGCTTCGAAATGGTTCGAGCACTTCACGAGTATCGCATGGAAGGAACCTAATTGATATCATCTTATGTACTTAAGATGAAAAGCCTCATTGATTGCCTCGAAAGGCTTGACTATCCCATCTCAAAGGAGTTGGCCATGGATTTGATCCTTATTGGCCTAACTAAAAGGTTTGAGATGTTCATAATGAATTACAATATGAACGGGTGGGACAAGAGCATTGGTGAGCTTCACGTAATGCTCAAAACAACCAAGGCAGGGATTGGTAGAAAGGTTCTACCTGTTATCTCGATTAATGATAGAGGCAATAAGAAAAGGCCATTCCCCGATCCCTAGGCAAATTTTTCCAAAGGAAAGGGGTACATCAAAGGTAAAAGGAAAGGAAAGGCTAAAGCAGATCCTCCAAAGACTAAGCTTAAGAAGCCTAAGGTAATGGGGAACAATCCATGATTTGAGTGTAGTGAGATAGGGCATTGGAAAAGGAATTTTCCAACCTATCTCAAAGAGTTGAGAAACAAGAGGGATGTTGGGCAAAGCTCAGGTACAACTTTCATGATTCATATTGGTTTAAATGTTATTTCTTCAAACACATGGGTATTGGATACTGGATGTGGAACTCATATTCGCAATTTGTTGTAGGGGTTCAAAAGAAATAAGCACTTGAAGAAGAGAGACACAAGTCTCTACATGGGCAACAGAGCTAGAGTTGATGTCGAAGCCTAAGGAGACTATATTTTGAAACATTCAAATGGTTTGGAAGTTGTTCTTAAAAACATTATGTATGCTCCTAGTTTGACTAGGATCATAATTTCTATTTCCTTATAAAACAATGTGGTTATGAATTAAAGTTTGTAAACAATGTTATTTATGTTTGTATGGATGATATATTTTATTTTAAGGCTATGTCTTTTAATGGTATCTATGAATTGGTTCATGATGATTCATCCTTTAATAACTCATTATACCAAACAAGCACCAAGAAACTTAAAATGTGTTTAAGTTATTAATATCTTTGGCATTGTCATCTTGGTCACATAAACAAGAATCGGATTTAAACATTTCAAAAGAATGGTCTGTTGGAAACAAATGAAAATGACTCATTTGATAAGTGTGAATCTTGTTTATAAGGTAAGATGACCAAGTGGCCCTTTAGTGGTACTAACGAGAGGGCAAAAGATTTATTGGGAATCATACATTCGGATGTATGTGGTCCTTTTAAGACAATGAAAAGAAATGGTGAAAGATACTTCATTACCTTTATTGACGATTACAGTCACTATGGTTATGTGTACTTGATGACATATAAATATGAAGCTTTTGAAATGTTCAAAATCTTGAGATATGAAGTAGAATATCAACTCAACAAATCTATCAAAGTTCTTCGTTTAGATAGAGGAAGTGAATAGTTCAGTGAGGCTTTTCAAGATCATCTAAGATGTTGTGGGATCGTCTCACAACTTACTCCACCCAGAAAACCACAACATAATGGTATGTCTAAAAGGAGAAACCAAACCCTACTGGATATGGTTCGATCTATGATGGCTATAAGCTGACTACCTCTATCATTTTGGGGTATTGTATTGCTCTCAGCGGCTCGTATTTTGAATATGGCCCCGACCAAGAAAGTGGATTCGACACATTTTGAAATATGGCATGGAAGAGTTCCATCGCTATCATATTTAAAAGTATGGGGTTGTGAAGCTTATGTTAAGCTAAACACCCAAAACAAGTTGGAAAGTCGATCCACTAAGTGTATTTTTGTTGGATATCCCAAAGACTGTATAGGATACTATTTCTTTGATCTAATAGAGCAAAAGGTATTTATTGCTCGAAAGGCAGAGTTCTTGGGAGCTAAGTTCCTTATGGAAGAAATGACGTATAGAAGAGTGAAATTTAATGAGGATCAAGATCCACAAGCCGATACACGTTTGATTGACACTAGCAATCAATAAGAGGTTGTTAATAATGATCAAGAGGTTGATCAATACACACAAAACTTTCATAGATTTGGTAGAGTTAGTATTCCAACCGAAATATATGGATTTTTCATGAATGGATGCTATATTGTTGATTATGATGAGCCTACTACATACCATGATGCAATGTCTAATTCGGATTATGACAAATGGCTGGAAGACATGAATGTAGAGATGCAATCCATGTATGACAACCAAGTTTGGTAATTGGTTGACCCTCCACTTAACTCCAAACCGGTTGGATGCAAGTGGGTTTTCAAGAAGAAAATAGATATGCATGGAAACTTGAATACTTATAAAGAAAGACTTGTAGCAAAAGGTTTCACTCAAACTCAAAGGGTTGATTATGATAAAACTTTCTCGCATGTGGCATTGCTAAAGTTAATTAGGATATTATTTTCCATAGTTGCATATTATGACTATGAGATTTTGCAAATGGATGTCAACATCGCTTTTCTTAATCGACATCTTGAAGAGACTGTCCATATGGTTCAACATGATGGTTTTGTCGATCCACGACATCCTAATAAAGTATGCAAGTTAAAGAGATCAATCTATGGATTGAAACAAGCATCGAGAAGTTGGAATCAACGTTTTGATAAAGAGATCAAGAAATTTGGTTTCATCAAGAACACCAACGAGGCTTGTGTATATAAGAAGGCTAGTGGGAGCATAATTACATTCTTAGTATTGTATGTTGATTACATACTACTTTTTGGAAATGATATTCCAACCTTGGAATGTGTTAAAACCTGGCTTGGAAGTTGTTTTTCCCTAAAAGATTTTGGTGAAGCCGCATATATTTTTGGTAATAAAGATCTATAGGGACAGATCAAGGTAGTTAATAGGTTTAAACCAAAGTGCATATATTGATAAAATCTTGAAAAGGTTCAAGATGGAAAACACTAAGAAAGGTATGGTACCTATTCAAAGAGGGACAATATTGAGTACATCTCAATGTCCAAGCTCAAAGGATGAGCAAGATCGAATGACGGACATCCCATATGCGTCTGCCATAGGATAAAGGATGATCAAAAATTTTGAAGTTATGATAAAGGATTATGACATTCTTGAAGAGAAATTCAAGAAATTATCTGATGAAAATGAAAAATTGAAAGATTAATTAATAACGGTAAAAGAATCTCAAAAGCCTATCTCACCAGATCAAATGATAAGTTTTGAGATGATTATAGTTGAAGAGAATCCTGAGGTGATCAAAGGCAAAAGGAAACTTGATGATGTAGAAGATACAATTTTAATAGAGTCATCTTCAAAAGTACAAAGAATAGATGAAACTGTTGAAGAGCAAAACATTCAAGAACAAATTGGAGCTTTAGAAGACATTAAAGAATTTTACAGTGATGACTAGTATGACGAAGTCTTAGATGAAGAAGACTGGACAAAATGTCGATCAGATTTTAACAATGTTTGTGCTGAAATATATGCCAAGAATCATTACAAGTCACTTGATCACCGTAGCTTCTAGTTTAAGCATCATGATTTGAAGAACGTGAGAACCAAGTCTTTGGTGGCAGAAATTAAAGAAATAAAGGAAAAAAAGCAGAAAGATGGTGACTTGCTAATGAGTATTGCTGCACGAAGTAGAAACTATATTGTGCCAAATCTTGAATTCGAATTTATTGACAATGACATTCACCAAGACTTGTTAAAACTAATTAAATATTCATGTGAAGAAATATGCATGACAAAGGAAAAACTTTGAACAAAATCATGCTATGAACATGTTGAATACTATAGAAACTATTCATATAAAAATCTGTGAGAAACTAAAACAAGAAGAATCAATGCATAACAAACTAAAATCTGATCATAAAACAACAAATCAAAAGATTATTTCTCTTCAAACTTCATGGAACAAAACACTAAAAGAATTAGAAATTGTTTCTAAACAATTGGAAGAGATGACCAAAAATCTTGAACAGGAGAAGATAGCACATGCTACTCAAATGGATCTTGCTAAAGTAAAAAGTTCAAAAATGATTGTAGAAAAACTAGTAAGTGAGAGAAAAGATAAACAGAAAGCAGGGTAAGGTTTCACACATGAACCTATGCGTGAATCTATTACAAACACTTTACCAGAGAAATTTAATACACATGATCATTCTCCTGAGAATAAAGCTAAACTTAAAGCTTTTCAGGTCAAAAACAAGAATTCAGAAGAAGAAAAGGAAAATGTAAAAGTTTTTGTTGAAAATGATCAAGAAAAGATTAAAAATGGTCACCCAATTAAGATAAAATCTTATGAACCTAAACAAACAAAACAAAACACTTCTGATCAAATTCATTCTGTATTAGAAGAAGTGAAAGTTTTAAAGATAAACAACAGGTAGGAACATCAGAAGATTCAAACACTATTAATCAAAAACAAGTTCAATCTGAAAAAAGGAATCTTCTTCTGACGAT
>BJCM01094498.1:0-10858 GCA_018326385.1 Flaveria bidentis
AATTGAGACAATCTGTAATGATTTTAAGTGAACAATTCAAGTGAAACACAAACAATTGTAATCGATTCAAGCAGTATCAACAAATTCACAGTTCATTGATATAGCTAAGACAATTACAAGAGTAATAAAGCAGTTAGCAATTCAAGCACTCAATCTCAACAACTTACTTGAATTCTCTGTAAATTGTAACTGAGAATTGCATGCGATTGCTTCCTGTTTTCTCTATTTGCATGTATTTCTTCGTCTCTTGTATATTCTCTAACTAACTCTCTAGTCTAAGCTATTTATACTAGCAACTAAGAAACTAACAATTTACAAAACTAGTCCCTATACTAGTACAAACTATAAAATATATACACAAAGACTAAATGTTAATCTTCCAAGGGTTCCAACATTGACTAACATAAACTGTCTCACGGATTTCACCATGAAAGAACGCATTCTTGACATCTAGTTGATAGACTTTGATCTTCATGTAGGATGCGTAAGCTAGAAATATATGTATTGCTTCCATCCTTGCCACTATTGCAAACACTTCATTGTAGTCTATGCCTTCGACTTGTCAAAATCCTTGAACTACAAGTCAGACCTTATTCCTGATTATTACCCCTTGGTCATCTTTCTTGCATTTTAGTGCCCATTTAGTGCCATTCACCTTAGCACCTTTTGGTTTGTCCACAAGGTTCAACACTCCTAACTTCTTAAACTGTAGGAATTCTTCTTAAATCACACTGACCCATGCCTCATCGTTTAACACTTCACTAACGTATTTTGGCTTAAATTGAGACACAAACATCAATATGCTCCATCGTGAAGGTATCCTTTTTCCATTACCGAGGCATAATAAGCTGAGTACAGTTGATTTCTGGTCTGTACTCCCGATTGAACATCCCCAATGACATTGTCCAAGGGATGATAAACATTTAGCCATGATCCGGGAGTTGTTGGAACAACCACCTCATTATCCAGATTGTTAAACTCAGGTTCAGGATCTATAGATGTTGGAGTATGAGGTTCCGAAATGTCAGAGGCATTTGGATTTGATGCTTGTGTACTTTCATTGGTAGGAACATATTCCTCCTAGTCCTCATTAGCAGTTTCAACTGCATCATCATTAAATGAAGACTCACTCACTTCAATGTCTTCCCCTGAAGAGTTAGAGGAATCATCTAATAGACCTGTTGATGTCTAGTCTGGAGGAGGAGTGTTATTAGCATCGTACATCATTCTAGCAGACAACTCGTCATCAGTATGAGAATGTGGCAGATTGAAGGATTTAAAGAAACCATCATAGTCAAAGAATAATGAGGGTCCTTTCCCAGTTGGGGGGGTGAATCTTTGAACGTCAACATAGCACCACACTTCTACATGACCCGTAGATTTGTTGTAAACTCTCTTGTCTGGTATGTTGTATGCGAGAAATATCCCTTCTTCTGCCTTCTCACTGAACTTCCGATTTTGAGTCTTTTTCAACAATGTACAAGGTCCGCCAAATGGTTCTAAAACTCCAAATTAGGTTTACATCACTGGAGTAGTTCATAACACGTTTTTCCATGTTACATGATCACTAAGACTCGATTGAGCGTGTAAGACGCATTTTCCACCACATCATTCCAGAATTGAAAAGGCAGTTTTGAGTCATCAAGCATTGTTCTATCAGTCTCGATCAAACTTCGACTCTTTCTTTCAGCTACGCCATTCATCTAAGGAGTGTAGGTAGAGGTGAATTGATGAACAATTCTTCTTTCTCTATAGTATGCCTCCATCCACTGATTCTTGAATTCAGTTCCGTTGTCAGATCGAATCTGCCTAACTTTCAGCTTGTAGAGTGATTCCAGTTTAATTACCAGATGTCTGAATGATTCAAAGGTTTCTGATTTGGCTTTCAGAAACATCACCCAAGAGAGTCTTTAGTTACTGATCTCTTGCAACGCTCTTTGTGCTAACATGGCCAAACAGATCCATGTGTAGAAGCTCAAGAGGCATATCTATAGAGTTAACTTTCTTTGCCTTATGAGCCTTCTTGGTCTGTTTCCCTTTCTTGCAAGCTATTCAGAAGTCTAGAAGTTGGAACTTCTTAACATTTACACCATTCACTAGATCATTCTGAATCAAGTGATTCATCTTTCTAGGATTAATGTGTCCTATTCTCCTACGCCATGAGACCGAGTCTCTCTCAGTTGCCATTGACAATAAGCATTGAACTGTGTGATCAGTTGTGGATGCTTTTGATAGATCCAAGACATAAAAGTCATTATATCTTGAAGATGACATGAGAACCTTATCATCCTCAATCACATAGTCCATCTTCAACACGTAGCACTTCTTGTTGTCAAAAACAACTTTGAATCCTTTATTACACATCTGGGAAAAAAAAAGCAAGTTGTTCTGTAGTTGATGAACATAGTTGACCCTGTCAAACTTGACTTTCTCATTTCCCACTTCACCTTGTGCTATGATGTCTCCTCTTTTGTTCCCAGCAAATGAAACATGTCCCCCTTTGATTTGTTTGACATTGAAAAGAAGGGCCGAATTCCCTGTCATGTGGCTAGACGCTCCACTATTAATAATCTAGGTGTTAGTGATAGCGCTATAGTGGACACCCTGCATAGTCAAAGAGACTTGTTAGTTCTTATTTTGGACCCAAGCCTTAACCGGCTTGGGTAACCCAGAGGAATCACACATTATAAACTCTACCCATTAGAGGCTGAGGGCAAATCTTTCTTCTTATTATTCTCACTATCAGACCCTATACTTGATTTTTCTTTCCATAAGCCAGTTTTGTGTAAGGCCTGTTTGTGGTAAACAGACGAATGACTTTTTGTTTGAACGTTTGGTACACTAACACTCTTAGGTGGAGTGTTAGATCTTATTTTAGAAGAACTTGTTTGTGTGTCATAAAGTTCAAATTTATTTCTGGATGTGTGATAGTAAGGACAATTTGTAGTAATTTGTCCTCGTTTTCCACAACTGTAGCAAGATCTTGCTTCAATAGACTAAGGAAAACTTTTATGTGATGTTGAGTTTAGTGAAGCTGTGAGGTGTTTCTGGTTTGGTTTTGTCGCTACTCTTTTAGATGTATCACCTTTATTAACAAAATTAATTGTTTTGACGTTTTGAATATCTTTAACATGCTCTTTGTTTGGACTTTGATGACTAACACGTGTGTGGTTAACTGGTTTAGTCAGTTTGGGTTCTGAAATAGAGTTTGGTGAACCTGACCTTACATTAACCCTTTTAAATGCATCATCGAAGTTCTGAACGGGCATCTTGCCTTTTGATTTCAAAGTAGCCTCCTGTTTAATGACAGATTTCACTGGTTTACCTGTGGAATCAGGATCACTAACTAGAGGAGTAGATACCACATGATCCTTAGTTGGATTGTTATTAACTGGTGTAGATTTTGTATTTAAACGTAGCTGATGTGGTGGTGGCACTACTTTGTATCCCAAACCTTCCCCATTGTTTCGTTCTTTCACTAAGTTTTGTACTATGTGAGAAGAATTAGTCCAACTATGCAGTTTTTGTTTTAATGAATTAACCTCGACTTCCAAAACTGCTTTCTCCTTTTTGCTTTCTTTAAATGAATTTAAATAAAACTTTATATCATTAGATTGATTTAAGGCAACAACCTTGCTTTCCCTTAGCTGTTTACCCAACAATTCTATCTTTTCTTTATAACTGCACTCATTTTGTTTTAATATACGTTTTGCTTCAGTGTAGAGTTGTAAGTCATTTACTAAATTATCATTGGGTTCTAATAACCTAGCAAAATTTAGATCTATGCTTTCCCTAAATTTTTCACATTCAGTTAAAGCATGTTTATTAAAGAGTTGATCTAAAGAACTTACCTATGAGGAGTCAGTTGAATCAGCCATCAATGCAAAGGTAGAATCTTCTATTGTTGGAGATTCTGAACTTGAAGCTCTAAGCTCTTCCTCAACTAATTGGCTTACCATGTTCACAGCTTCTTCTATATCTGACATCCTTTCCTCTACTGTAATCTCACCTTCACTAGCAGACCCATCATCCAATGCTTCTACACAAGCAATGTTTGATTCTCCAAGAGAGACAAATCGGAAAGACCAGTTTTGTCATTCATCACCTTGGGTAGTTAGTGCTTTAGTCTCTTTATTTGAAGAACTGCTTCCAACTATGTCTTTGTCTTGACGGTTGAAAGTAGGAAATGGGTTACCATTTCTTGTTTTCTTGGGCTTCACACATTCACGTTTAAAATGCCCTTTTTCACCACAATTAAAGCAAGTGACCTTGGTTTTGTCGAAACCAAAGGTCGTATCTTTTGTGGCTACAAGAATCTAACCCGTCTTCTTAACGAACTTTTTAGCTCGTCAAACTGCACTTGCTAGAGCCTACATGGTATCCATCCTTTCTAGCTCGTTCTCGTCAACCTGCTCGTAGTCTTTATTAGCAAGATGACAATTTCTGATCTTCCCAATAGCTAAACCATCATACAATTGAACCACTACTGCTAGAAGATCCATGTGCTCTTTTGCAACCTCCACTGTGATATTACCGAGATTCTTGGTTTTCAACTTCTTTGTATTGGCTTCAGGCACTATATATTGCGTAGACGATGACCCAGACGTTTCTTGTCCTGAAGAAGTGGATTGAGAAGGAGCCGCAAAACTGGACCCAAAAGCTGTTTGAAGTGGTGCTCCTGAACCAGTTGGATTTGTAATCGAGTTGTAGAGTGAAGGTATTTGAACATATGATCCTTTCTTCAACTTGTATTTCATCCTCAGTTCCTCCTCCCTTAACTTCAATATGAAGTCATTTATGTCCAATGTAGCAAGTATATCATTTTGTCTCAGGTTGGGCACAAATGAATCCCATTTCTCAGGCAAACCATCTGCAAAGCTAGAAACTTTATCTTCCATAGATGTCGTTACACCATGAGTGTGCAGCTCACTCATCTGATGCTAGAACCTGTCGATTATGTCATCCAAGTTCTCATTCCCAATTCAGGAGAAGTTATCAAATTCCTTCTTATGAGCTTTAGCCTTAAGTGCCTTTAACATCGCATTTCCATCATACCTCTCCTCTATTGCCTCCCATAGTTTTTTGGCCTGCTTGTTCTTAGAAAATTGGTGTAAGTTGTCTTTTGGGATTGGCTGAGTTAGCAGGGCATAGATTTTCTTTTCAGCATTGAAGAGTATCTTCTAAGCGTCATTCATCCCTCCTAATGTTAACTTCACACCATTAGCACTGATTGGTGTGTAAGCAGCGTCAATGGATGTCCAAAGATTGGTATCGACACCATTCAAATAAATCTCAAACCGATGTTTCAATTGTGGATAGTCATCCAACATTATAAGCTTTGGCGGTTTCTTATGGTTCCTATCTCATTCTCAAGAAGCAGAAGGTTTTGGATACGTGAGTCCTTCCCGACAGTGAACGCTAAAAACTAATCTTCCATTTGTATGAACTTTGTACTTTAAGAACATGACAACTTCAATCGTGCGAATGAACTATACGTATGGATCACTTGTGTGATTGAAGGGTGCGAATGAATTCAATCATGCGATTGGATTCAGTCGTGCATATGAACAAGGCGAATGGACTCAAACGACTGGAGTTATTCAATCGTGCGAATGGATAACGTTGATAAGTCAATTGTGCGAATGGATTATGCGGATGAGTCAATCGTGCGGATAGACAATGTGGATGACTCAATCGTGCGGATGGCTCAATCGTATGGATGGATAATACGGATGACTCAATCGTACGAATGGACAATGCAGATGACTCAATCGTACGAATGGACAATGTGGATGACTCAATTGTGTGAATGACCTATTCGTGCGACTGAAGGCTGCTGTGTTTGAAAATTTTCGAATTTTGACACTTTGACACGAATTACGATTTACCCAGAAACCCAAAGCTGCCGTATGACAAAAAACTTCAACTTTGATGCCTAGAAACATTAAAAAAACTTGTGGACTCAAGAAGATGACTCTTTTGAGTTAAAATATGAGTTTTGACACAATTCTAGTTGAATCAAACATAAAATCAAGAGCCAAGGCTATGATACCAATTGTCGGGACCATGAATGTACGGAATACTAACAGATTCTGCATTTATACCAAATCAAATAGTGTGGAATCCTATTTGATTGGTGTTCCAATCAGTGAGAACAATTACCCAATCAATATAAGTTTGAAACTAAAGCAGTATGGGATGCACTGCAAATTATATGTGAGGGAAGTAGTGAAGTTGTAGAAATTAACAAGGATAAACTTGTTAATCAGTATGAAACATTTCATCACTCCAAGGGGGAGTCCATATCTAAACAACTGCACAGATTTGTACAGTTGGTAAATGACTTGGAAATCATGGGAGTCACTTACAAAGTCAAGGAGTTGAATAACAAAATGCGGCATAGTCTTCTAGAGACCTGGAAACAAAATGTGACCATGTTAAAGAACACTCTTGATCTTGAGAGTACAACTCTGGATATAATGATAGCCAAGATAGAAGCACTGGATCTAGATGAAAGAAGTAGAAACTTGCGAGGACCCAAAGTGATTGAGGCATACAAGTATCCATTAGAACCTCATTCTGTGGAAAATGCCTTCATTACTTAGGAGGATGATTTCATCTCTTCAAGAGATCAACAAAATACTAGTGGGTTCATTGTAACTCCACTAATTAATCATTCATCAACATCATCCCAAGCATCAGGGTTCACTGCAACTCCTACAACCACTCCTGATGACACGAGATCTGAAGAACAAAAGGCAACTTATAATGCCTTTGTTGCAAGCTTTGAAGCCTATTTGGGAGGTAGACTCATATCAGCACATCTGATCCCGGAAGACTTAGAAGAAATGGATCCAGATGATGTAGAAGAAATAGATTTGCAATGGCAAATGGCCATGAATGCTACGAGAGCAAAGAACTTTTTCCGAAAAGGTAGAAAGCTTAGCCTTAATGAAAACACAAAGCTTGGATATGACAAATCCAAAGTGAAGTGCTTCAA
Source organism: Flaveria bidentis (assembly GCA_018326385.1). Lineage (NCBI taxonomy): Eukaryota > Viridiplantae > Streptophyta > Magnoliopsida > Asterales > Asteraceae > Flaveria > Flaveria bidentis. The sequence continues at coordinate 7,001 of BJCM01094498.1, forward strand.
CTGTGGCATGACTGGCCACTTCTCCAGAGAATGCAATGCCCCAAAAAGAAACAACTTTCAAAGGAATTCTTAAAGCCAATCATCCTCACAGCCAAACTCAAGCCTTCACTCCAATAATCATCAGCAGCAGTATCAACATCCTCAACAACATCAATCATATCAGAATCAATCTCAACTAACAAACCAAGCTCATGGAAGTAGTCACTCATCTGCAAATGCTCTTGTGATAAAGCAAGATGTAGTATGTGACTGGAGCCTATGTGTAAAGGAAGTCAAGCCTCAATATAAAAATCATGCACTGATGGCTCACATCAACGATGGTCCATCTCTCATGCCTTCTGAGGTAAAATCGAACCTATGTAGTGAAGAATGCATTACTGAACTGCAAGGTTATAAAGAGCATAACCATAAACTTGCAGACAAAATAAAATAGGAAAAGGTTAATTCAGAGATGCTCTGGAGAGAAATAAAAGGCTTTGAAATCAAAATAAAATCTCTCAACTTTGACATTGAAAAATTACATGGTGAAAAGTACACTCTTGCAGTTTAGAATGAGCAACTGACTGAAAAGTTGGCTCAATCTAAAGCTGAACATACACTTACTGAAGTGAAACTGGAAACGTTTCAACTATCTTCAGTCAAGCCGCAAGAGATGCTTGATTCTCAAAAGGATCCCAAAGATATGTCTGGGATCGGATATAACTCTTGTTCTCCACCATACAATGACAACAACACTGTCATGTCTGACTCGGTTACACTCAATAAGAAAATTGAACCTAATACTATTGAACCAAAAAAAATAGTAAAACAGATCACAAATCCTCAAAACCAACCAAATGTTTACATTGAAACAAATGAGGATAAAATCAGATTAGGACATCCAATTAAAATCAAAGAGTGTTCAGATAAGGCAGTGAGTGTCATCAAACCCATAAGCCCCATCAAGGCAATTGTTCCATTTTTGAAATTCATACCTTCTGTTTTAAAAGGTTAAAAGAAATTTGTGAAGTCAGTAAAACCCACTGCTAAAAGAAGTTCTAATAATGAGATTATATCTCAAAACAACTCAAGCAAATCAGACAAGGTTTCACTACAAAAGAAACTAAAGTGATCATTGATTTAACATGTAAAACTCTGTCAGACCCTCAATCTTCAAAATTAAGACAAGGAGTTGGTTTTAACATATGCAACAAGGAGCACGTTGATCAATTTGAGAAAGAGGTAAAGAAAGGGTTGAAGAAACAAAAAACCCATAAAATCTAATAAAAGAGCCGATTTTGATTCATTCCTTAAGCAAAAGAAAGTGGCTTAGCACCAAATGAGAAAATCAGCTAAGTCCCACAAATCAAAATCTAATTCAAGAAACAAACAAATGTATTGTGACATATGTGATATGTTTAATCACAAAACAAAAGAGTGCTTTTACAATAAATATTGCTCTATTTGTGACATGAACAACCACTCCACCAAAAACTATTATTTTAACAAATATTGTTCAGTCACTTATATGAACAATCATAATACATCTTATTGTTACTTCGATCAGAAGGGAGTGAGAATTGCTCAGAGCAAACCCGTCTTAACAACATCATCTGGCAAAACCCAAGTCAGGAGTCATTTGTCCACCAATCAATCTAGGGCATCTAGATCACTCAATGATAAGAGTAACATAAAAGAAATATGGAAGAGTCAAAGAAAAAACCATCACATTATTAAGCAAAAGTTTGACTTTCCAAAACCTAAAATGATTTTTGATAATCAGAAACGGTTTAAATTTCTTCAAAAGAATAGAGATCAAAGATTTCACCACTCCTCTGATTCTGCAGTTGATGTTGATGAGATGACTCCAGCAAAATATCACAAGAAATCTCTAAGGTCACCTTTAAATAGATCATAATTTAGAGGAAAATATCAAGAGGTCATCATAATGGATAGGGACAGGAAACCCAAGACCATCATGGCTTGGGTTCCACATTCTAATTAGTTCTTTTGTGCTTTCAAGGTCATCCATATAGGTCCAGCAGCCTTTGGTACGTGGATAGTGGATGTTCTTGACACATGACTGGAGATCCTTCCCTCCTTCATGACTTCAAGCAAATATAAGGAACTACTGTGGCATTTGGAGGAGATTCATAGGTGGAAGAATTATAGGTGAAGGATCTATGACAAATGGGATGCCGAGCTTTGATAGAGTGAACTACTATGAACAACTGAACTTTAATCTTCTAAGCGTGTCTCAAATCTACGACAAGAAATATTCAACTCACTTTACCCACACTCATTGCTACATTCTGAAACTAGGATTTCAGATTCTCGAAGAATGGTTTGTCCTAAAGACTCTGAGGAAGAATAACACCTATGTATTAAACCTGAATTCTACTACACCAACATAAGAAACATGTCTTTTGTCAAAATCATCATTTGATGAGTCCTAGCTTTGGCACAGACGTTTGGGGCACACAAACTTTAAAAACATGGAAAGATTGGTCAAAGGAAACCATGTCATTGGTCTTCCATAATAAGAATTTTACTTTTTTTTATCATTGTTCAGCGTGCCTCAAAGGAAAACAACGTAAGTCTTCTCACAAGTCCAAGCTGGTGAACACAAACAATACTTATTGAAGTTAGTTCATATGGATCTGTTTGGACCAACTCATGTAATGAGTATTGGAAAGAAAAAAGTGTTGTTTGGTGATCATTGATGACTTTTCATGATTTACATGGGTTTTCTTCTTACTTAATAAAAATAAGGCATCCCAAATAATACTAAACTTTGTTACAAAAATTTAAAATCAACTTGATCTTAAGGTCAAAACAACCAGAAGCGATAATGGAACCAAGTTTAAAAATGAAGACATGAGTTCATTTTGTGCAACCAAAGGCATTACTCGTCAATTTAGTACAGCTAGAACTCCTCAACAAAATGGGGTATCTGATGCTGGCTTTTGTCACATGTGAAACTAGCTAGTTTAACCATTTAAACTATACAAACGCAGCGGAATATATGTTTTAATATATGGTTACCAATCCGAAAATTTTACCATTTTAAAACACAAACAAAACCCAAGAATAAGGATCAAAATATATGTGAAATAATATGCTATCAAACATAACATAACAACCATAGGGTGTTCATAGAATCAACCTTTCTAGAACAAAATGTTGTAGATGAAAAGAGGTAGGTGATGGTTTTCTTGAATGTGTCTTGCCTTCAAAGGAGAATAACTCAAACTTGTATACTCACAAGCCCAAACAAACACCTAATCTTGTTAGGTGGAAGAGCACCAAAATCAACTCCCTTTTAAACAATCCGAATCAACCAAGAAGTTCTTGAAGTGCATCCAACAAAACAAAAAATTTCAGCCTTTTCTTCCTTCTTGAATCCGAAAATCACTTGTTCTTTAAGAGAGTTTTTGGCTTTGTGTGTGAGAGAAAAAAGTGTAGCTCTTTGGTTCAGTGATTGAATGAGTAAAGTCTTTCACAAGCCAAGACAATGGGAGAGTCCCAATGCCCATATGGGCGACCGAAAATGGGTTCCCCCCATTTTGATTTTTTATAAAATCACTCTTTCAACCCTTTGTTTTTATAAAATTAAACCTTTTTTAATTTTTTCAACAATAACACACTTTTATTTGTTATTATTTAACCAACTTAAATAATGAAACAAATAATATCTCATGAACAAACTATCCATATAATATTGTTCTATTACAAAGCAATGTTTTAGAAAACCCATTTTCTAAATTGGTGTCAATGTTTATTTGTATGATCTCATCAACAAATAAACACTTATTGGTGTTTCTATAGCTTGTTATTGGGTATGACCCGACTTGGATCATAACGTACTAACCACATCAA
>BJCM01094503.1:0-10863 GCA_018326385.1 Flaveria bidentis
TATATATATATATATATATATATATATATATATATATATATATATATATTGGGTGCATGAATTCACATGTACAATATTTATCTTAATCGTATCACGATTGGGTTGCTACGCTTTTCTGATTAATAAGCTATGTGTCTTAAGCTTGGGAAATTTAATAATAATATTAAACCAAATGGTTAATATCATACAAATAGTATTTTACATACACAACAATTGAGTTTTATACATTTGAATGAATTAATACTTAGAATGTTATTGCTGGTGAATGGGGGATAACGATAGCGTGTATCGTAATCGAGTCGTGGAACGCGAAACCGTACATTCTTTATATTTATAAATAGTAATTAATATTAATATTATAAACTAATATTAATCCAGGTTAATCGGAGAACCTAATCTTTGGTGCTTTCGATTACTTATTGTTGTGCATTCAATGTGAGTTTTCAGCCTCGCTTTACCTATTTTCTTTGGGGTGAAAGAAACGTGTGTTCTAAATGTATTTTCTTTTGATGAGTATTACTGTAATATCAATTGTTTACTAGTGTGACATCATGCTTAAGTCCTTACTTTCGAACCGTTAGTGTATGGATTTTAGCGAGGTATCGCGCTAGCACAATGTTCGTCAAACGGGTGTTTAATTGACCTAATTTTTGTTGCTGAGACCGGTGTTCACAGCCGAGGCATTACTTTACATTGTCAGCGTCGGTTGCGAACTTCATACACTTAGTAACTTGTTGAGTAGACTAGTTATCTACTGATATTACTTTGTTTACTGTATCAATTTACTATTATGTTTTGTTCATCAAAATCTGTGAACTCATCAACTTTGTGTTGACACTTTAGCATATTTCTTTCAGGTTCTTAAGGTGCACACGAATAGGAACATCGCACGCTGCATTCACCATCGCAGAGTCTAATTAACAATTTACATTTTCTACAAACTATATTATCTGGTTTTGCGCATGTTTGCGCCGTTTAAATTATGGTTTATACGTTTCCGCATTTATTTTCATGTTTCGTAATTAATTCTGATTTTAATGAACTTTATTTAATTTAAAAATTATGTTTTGTAATTGTTGTGTCGTTTGGTGTAACTAATGACTAAGATTCTGGTATGTCACGCGCCTAACGGTATTACTCCGTTTGTAGAAATTGAGGGTGTGACATCAATAAAAGTAAATTTTTAAGTAGCCAATTAAATTAATAGTAAGAAACAACAAAGTTTTAAAACTACATTATTTTAATCATCTATATCTTTTTAGTAAATAAGTTTTCAAACTACTATGGTTTGAAAAAAAATCAATGTTGTCCCCACAACCACACTCCACATAAAAGTGATGTCTGGTTTCACCTGGTTGCCGCCGCTTTCCTTCTACTAATTCTTTTTTTTTTTCGAATAAAAAGTTTTAAATTATTCATAATGAATTTTTTATAAATACATGAGGGTGTTTATTATATTACAAAAAATAATAGAAAATAATTGTGAGTGATTTTAAATAAAGAAGAAAACACAAATGTTACTGTTAATCTGTATATTTAAAAAAACATTATTTAGTTTTTATAAATTTTTTTGAAAGTGATTATGAGTGAAGGTAAATAAAAAGACAATGTTAAAAATATAAAAATAATATTTAATTAAAGATAATATTTTTTAACGTAATTATAAACATAAACGTATAAAATCTACTTATATACTCGTACATGCATTTTAATTTTACTCTTAAATCTCTATTAATAATTTATGAAAAAAACTTAAAAGCCACATCATGTTAAGAATAAAACAACTTAAAACACACGTTGCACCATCAAAACTAAAAGACCCTTTGACGCTTTGCTTGTACTATTCTATCACTCAAATGGCATCTTATCATATATTCATGAGATTTTATAACTTATGCATACACACGCGAGAGAGGGATGAGATTTATTACCGAGTAATTATACCGGAATTCGTTTGTTCACATTTTCAGTGTTGATATCGCTATCACTTAGTTTCAATATTTTTCGGTAATTTCAATGGTACCATACCGAGTGATATCGAACCAACATAATTGGTATGGTATTCAATTTATATTTTCACTTGTTTTCATTATCGGTATTTTACTCTACAATACCGATGTCATCCCCGGAGAAGAATGACAGTTTAAGAAGAAAAATGTGCTAGCAACACTGTAATGCATTTATTACTATTGTTTGAAACGTAATACATAAAATGATCATGTAACCGTCTTTATTCTTTCTTTCATAATATTTAATTATCTTTTATGTACTATGTAGTATATATGTGTGTGAGAAAGAGCGAAACTTACTATATTTGAACTGCCTTCACTCGAGCAGACTAGGTTTTACAACTACTGATAGTCGAACCAATAAGACTAGGTTTTGCAACTACTGATAGTCGAACAAATAAACCGTATCAGGTGGATTTTTATTTTATCTTATTATTATGTTTCACGGTCTTATTTACCGACTCATTTACTACTTTAGATTTCATACTTAGTAACAATACAAATTCACACCAATAGAAAAAACATTGTTTCATCCTGAAGAATGCATTTTGATGGTAAAATAATCTATTTATTAACCAAAAATTATGAGTTCAAATCATGTAAAATGTAGGTGTGATAATATTAAAATTAGATTTAGTGTCGCTTGTGTGTATTTATCAATAAAAAAAGTTTCAAATGTTGTTTTTTAGTTAATTATATACTTTTAAAATTTAAAACATTTATGATATATTTCGGTTTTTATTAAAACCAATCCAGCCATTATATAGTTGAAGTTGCGGGTACTCGGTTCGATACGATTATAAATAATGTTACCTTGATTACGTTTCATGTTATAGAAATACTTTATAAACCACTTACTCAAATACATATACGGTATCATATATTCATATATATATATATATATACACTCCAAAAAGACAAGAACACCCTTCCTCTGGTATTGACAGGTTATAAACTACGGAAGCAAAGCATGTGTCACATAACACTAGCAAAAAAGGGTTTCATTATCTGATACTCGTTTTTCATGTGTTATTTAAATTCTGACAGTTGAGTGAAAGATCAATAGGAAATCACCTTCCATATGCTTTTACAGCTGATCATAGTAATTGCATTCAAAGGAAAGGAATAGGCACAGATAAGTCATATATGATCAAAAGTGTACACAACTAATACATGTAGTAATGGATAACATCTGTTTTTTTTCCCACCATATTGAAATTGAAATTATGTTACTTTTTTCACATGGTGGCTTCTTCAGGGTCAGTCTTAACCGGTACACGCGGTGTGTTGTTCCCGCCCCGCAATCGTGATGACACGTTGTCAATTGCGGAATTAAGCTGGCTTATTTTAGCATTCAAAGTCTGCCTAGTTTTCTGCAATTTTTTGAAATAAAATGGAAATAACGACGATCAGTGAAGATAAAATGGAAAGATGGGCGGGTTGTGTAATGGTTCAAAAGAGATTCACATCAAAATAGGTCTTTTTTGAATGAGTCGGGTCACCTATAAAAACTCAACAAGAAAGTCATCAAGACTACATTTTTAACATATATTTCCTTATTTCTTGCATTATTAAGTCCTTAAACATATAAAACTCAACTTTTGTATGATCAAGTTCTTAAATTTATATAAAGAAACTTTTTTGTTGAACTTTTATAAAAAAATTAGGGCTTGCATATCCAATAAAAGTCTATGGTGTACGAATTTAGCGAAAGTTCATAGGTTTTGTATGTAATTTTCCTAATTGTAAATGCAAAACAATATTATTTGCAATAATAACATAAATCTTTGAATAAAATGATTTAGAAGGCCATAATGCATAGAAAATACACCTGGGGTGACTTTTAAATTGTTCAACCCATTTGACATGTTTCCTTTTAGCTAAATATTTTGATATGACCCGTTTGAAATAAAATACAACCCAAATAGACTCGTTCATAAGTAAACAAGTCGAGCATAATGGTGCAAGACCATATAAAAAGACAAAATTACAGAAAACGTCCTTTAGGTTTATAGAAAATGGCAGGTATCATCTTTATCTTAAAAAAGTACTGTAATCATCCTTTATGTATACTTTTTATAACAGATTACGTCCTTTAGACTAATGGGGCATTAACTTTATCTGTTAAGTCAAAGGCATTTTAGTCTTTCTACCCCTTAAAGGACTATTTTTGAAACTTTAAACCTAATTTAAAGGACGTTTTTTTTGTAATTAGCTTTTCTTTCAAAATTTGTTATACATATAATTTTTTAAATTATTTTATTTTAATAAAGATATACAAGTAACATATTTTATACAAATTATTATCTTAACTTTTAATAATATAAATTATAATTAGTTAATAATTATTTATTAACTAATTTGAATTTATATTATTAAATTTGTATTAATATTACTATGTTAAATATAAAATTTAGACACAGAACTTGTTATTAATTTACAAAACATTATATATATTACTAATTATCAAATACGTTGTGCATCATAATTTATACTTTACCTTTAGTGGTTGTATCTACTTATGTGTTTTTATCTATACTTTTTTTTAACTTTTAACCCTAATACTTTTATATCGTTTACAATTGTACCCTTATAATTTTTCATTTTCAACTTTAGTCGATTATACTTTTGATCTTTATGCATAAAGGACGATTAGAGTACTTTTTGAAGATAAAGGATGATACATGCAATTTTCTATAAACTTAAAGGACGTTTTCTGTAATTTTGTCTATAAAAAATGAGAAAAACACACCTCTAAACCTTCATCATAGTATATCGGTTGTTTCGCCCTCCTAAATCCATATTCATCTTCATTCAAGAGAGATCTTCTTATCTAGTGATTAGATAAATACTTACAAAGTTAACACCACATATTTACATCTAAATCTTGATTAAAGGAACAATGAAAAGATAATAAATTTTGTGTGACAGATAATAGTTGTTCATTTTCACCTGGGGAGCAAATATGTATGCCAAGGTGCCACATAGCGCACCGCCCAAAAGAAAACCAGCAACAAAGTCACCGCCTCCTCCACCGCTACGATCACTGAATACAAAAACATGATATTATAATATAACATGATAACTAATTACATTGTGAAGAACCTAAAAAGAGTAATGATCTCAAATTATTGAGAAAGATTGTACGCACATCTATTCATTAACAAATTCACATCAAATGACAAATACAGAGGATTTCTTATTTTCCTTACTCGCGTTCCAATTAAGAAACCATAAATTAGTATCTTGTTAAAAAATGCAGCCAAGGTGTGGGTAAGACACAAACAACCGTTATGAAAAATATAAAACTTGGCATATTTGACGAATCGTAAGAAGAAAACATAACCTTTTTATAGAAAACACATCCAAGAAGCTCTCTTTATAATATACCAACCAGAGAAATACAGTGAGACAAACGATAAGCTGATAAAACTAGTTTTCCACTATGCTTACGCATTCAAATCATTACCATTTATTTTTTTTTCTAGAGATTAGAGAACAAGTTTAACAAACAGATTTTCAAGTGCAGTGATGTTCTTTAATAAAAGATTTGAGTCCCAATGATTATGCAAATCAAGCAAAGGACACTGTCAAAATAATAACTGGACTTATTGTGGTTATTAATCGTTTCTATACAGTTTGTTATTAGGTTATCAGCGAAACATGCCATAATATTGGAAAATAGAAAATTAAATGATTTTCAGGAATTATAAAGCCATAAAGGCATCTTACTTGTATTGCACACATGTCGCTAACTTCCTCAGAGTTCTTTGTTGGTTTGACCTTTTTTGATGAGTCAAAGTAGTTTTACCATACAAGGAAGAATTACCAGACCAACTGTCACGCCCCTTAAGACTAGATCGAACTATATCAAGATAAAAACATACATAAAAACCTAATATTAGATCCAGTCGAGTAAAAACAAGAAGCTTAAAGCATGCACATTGCTCGGATCACAAAGTAATATAAAACTACAAATTTTAAAAGCAGAAAAACATAAAGGCACATGCAAACATAAGTGAATCTATCATGTATGTTATACTTCATTATACCTATAAGCAGAGTTAATATTAGAAAATGAAACCTAATTTAAATAGAGCTAAAAATTAGATAAGTTTGTAACGAGCTACGGATGCTAAAACTAATAGGCAAGAAAGCTAACAGTATTCTTATCAACTTACAGGATCGTGCCCGTTTGACAATAATTTAAAGCATTGATTATTAGTCCAACGTATAGATTGTTCTCACCCAAACACACTTAAATACAGAGTTCTCTCAATTAATGTGCCCAAAACGCATAGGTGATATCTGAGCTCTGACATTCCTATCTCAATTGGGATTTACCTAGGGTGTTATATCTCTTAAATTTTGATAAAACCTAGTTATAAGCAAGAAAAGAGCTAGATATTACATCTTCCAAGGGGGCCGTTAAATCATATAAACCAATGGGATTCTATCAATTTAATTCTCTTACATAGATAACTCGATTTTCTGATCTTGAAAAGAATTCAAGATTTCAAGAAAATCAACAACCAATAATAATTTAGGGCAAGAAACCAAAGGCTACCCACTACCCAACAAACTTCCTAACAATTGACATAAAAAAACAATGAATACAAACATCTTTAACCACAATAAATTTCCAAGAAACCTAAAGAAAGATTCAACAAGAATCTATTATCTCCACTCTCAAGAATTCAAGATTTCAAGAACCCTATACCAGAGATTGAAATCAAGAAAACTACAAATTACCAGATATTGAAATCAAGAAAACCAAAAACCCATAATAATTCAGGGCAAGAAGCCAAAGGCTACCCACTACCCAACAAACATCTTTAACCATGGATATCACAAACAATGAACACAAATAGCTAGCCACAATCAATTCCAACAAAACTAAAGAAAAATTCAACAAGAATGTGTCATCTCCTTCAAGAATTCAAGATTTCAAGAACCCTAAAATTTAATCCAAATTAACAGAGATTAAAATCAAGAAAACCAAAAACCCATAATAATTGAGGCAAGAAACCAAAAGCTACCCACTACCCACAAACATCCTAACAATGGATATCACAAACAAAGAAAAGAACACAAATAGCTTATCACAATCAATTCCAACAAAAACAAAGAAAGATTCAACAAGAATCTGTCATCTTCATTCAAGAATTCAAGATTTCAAGAACCCTAAAGTTATATACAAATTACCAGAGATTGAAGCAGGTGTGATGATGTTTGTTGCAGCCATTGATTGAAGAAGATCAAGAAAGAAATGGGGTTAAGAAAAAGACAGCAAAGCAGGAGGCTTGTTGAAGTGTGAACTGTGAAGTATATATATAATAACACAAAGGGGTTGCTGGTGAAGGGTATAATTGGAAACTTAGATATATATGTGGTGGCGTTGGTCCTTCCGCCACCTACTGCTGCCGTAGACTGACCCTTGGTTTCATCGGAATTTACATTTTGACTGTATTAATTTAGGGGCACACCAATTCTTTTTCTAATTTAAAATTAGATGTTTTAATTTCAAAGTAGATCTTTTAATTAGGGATGAAAAACAAACCCAAGTCAAAATGTTAATGAGAAATTTAAAATATTATGACCGGTGAAGAGATAGATATACATGATAACATGAGGACTAAGTATGAGATTTGTCGTTAAAAAAAATATGAGATCTGTCTTAAAAGGTGTTGTAGGTATGAGATATCGAGATAGCTAATTAGATATGATATTAAATGATACATACACACACATTTATCCGAACCATACATATTTGTTTACCAGAGCTTTCCGGTGAACAATCTCATTTTGCTTTTTATTTTTTTTTGTCATTTTCCATTATCTTCTTAATTCCTTAAGTAATATGCATAAAATTTGTAAGTGGTAAGAAAAATGCTTTAGAATCCAAACATATAATTTTTAACAAACTAACAAGATACTTGCAATTTCTTAAGTAATAAAGATGTATAAAATTTATAAGTGGTAAGAAAAATACTTTAGAATCCGAACATATAATTTTTTAACAAACTAACGAGTTTATGATACTCACAGGTTTACACCACACCTGATAGATAATGATAAACAGGTACCGATGGATATGTGGCATGGATATGTATCACAATTTTACAATCAGATATAAGATTTTAATTACCAATACACATATCATTCCCATCCCTAGTTTAAATGTTTTCACTAAAAAATTCAACGCCAAAACTTAGAATTTTTTTTCATGGGAATTGATTTGGATTGAACACGCTTTGTTTGTAATTGGTATTTATTAAGCATATCATTAAAAATTGGTGTTTATGGAAGGTATTTTGTCCATATGATTTTTGTTTAAACCAATGTTTTCTTCAACGCTACAAGCGCGGGAGCTTGGTTGTTTTCCCCAGTCTTACGTGACCGTGACTTTCTTCGTTGTCGGATCGACTCATCGGAATCCACAAAATCGTATACCGATACCGGGTCTGATAATACTGAACAAAAAAATAAACTTTTGTGGCAAAAAACGAAAATATTAAACTTTGTTGTAGCACTTCACTTGCTTTCATCACAAAAAAAATTTCAATAATAGCTTGGGCGAAAAACCAAAAAAATAATCCTAATTAGGATTTGTTTTAATATCATCTAGAAATAAGCTACCCGCATTTATGCCAAATAACACAAATATCACCCCACCTCTAACGACCATCAACACTGTAGTTGCGGTATGTTAATACGAATAACTTAGACCAAAACGTAAAACGTAAAAAAATATAACTAAGTTGATTTAAGATCCGTGTGTTGTTACGAACCCCTCAAAAGGAAAAAAATAAACATAAAAATATTGAACCACGCACGCACATTGTTGTGTTAACTTACTAAATTTAGAACGAAACGTAAAGCGAAACGTAAAAATGTTGAATCACACATGCATGTTGTGTCGTGTAAACTTGCAAAACTTAGAACGAAATGTAAAACGAAGATTTGCGAAATATGAAAAGTATAGAGGAACAAAGTTGAAAATATAAAAGTTGTGAGATTAAATTGTAAAAGATGAAGAGTTTTGGGTTAAAAGTAAAAAAAGTAAAATTGTAAAAAATAAAAAAACTTTGTGTTAAAAGTAAAAAAAATAATTTTTTTTGAAAAAACCCTATGCATAAAATACAATACCATTTATACATAAAATGATTGATAATTAATATAATATATATTTGTAGAAAGATGTGTCCAATATATTAAAAAACAAAATTTACTGTAGCAGTGAAATTGTTTTTTAATATATATTATAATTAACTAGTATGAATTGTTTCTAAGCCTATATTAGTAAATTGTGATTTCTATATATCATATATATTGTGATAATATTCCTAAATGTGAAGATTTATATACAGAAGATTTTGTTTGTTGAATTTGCTTGTAAAGATTTTGCGTGTTAATTTATTAAAGTTAATCCTGGGCCTCTTATTGGTACTTCATTTTAGACCTTTAAAATCATTCACCTCTGATGGTGATAAAAAATATATCGATATTTATATTATAGTAAACATATCAAAATAATACAAGTTAAATTTTAGTTATAAACTAGTATTTAACCCCACACGTTACGGTGTCAGCGTAAAACCCTATCAAATAACACCAATGTCACACATCATTAGCGATCACCAACACCAGAAAAGCTCATAAAACAAATTAAAAAACAAAACCGAACATAAAAATAGTTTAAAATTTTAAACCATGCATGTGCATTGCGATGTGTTAATATATAAAACAGAACGAAGTGTATTATACAACGTGGTCGTGAAACATAAAAAAATAAATGTAAAATCATTAAATCACACACGCATGTGCCTATATGTAAACTCGAAAAATTTAAGCCGAGACGTAAAACAAAAAAAATGTAAATATAAAGTATATGATACCAAAGTTGAAAATGTAAAATGTATTAAAGTTAAATATAAAAGATAAAAACTACAGGGTTAAAAATAAAAAATAAAGAAATAACAAAATGATGTACAATTTATAAAACATAAAGTACAACCCATAATACACAACTAAGTTGATAATTAGTATTATATAAATAAGTCTATCTAGGACCAGTGCATTGCGACGCTACTGTTGAACGAGAAAAAAATGAGTTTAAAAAACGTTTAACCACACACGCACGTTGCGATTTGTTAACTCATAACTTTTATACCGAAACGTAAAAGGGAAAATTTGTAAATATATAAACAATATAGGAGACCAAAGTTGAAAGTAAAAAAATAATGGGATTAAATTATAAAAAATATAAAAGTATTTGGTTAAAATATAAAAGTTAAAGATTATAAAAAAGGAAAAAAACAAAAAACAAAAGGTGGGTACAACTATACTGAACATAATGTACAACACATGATACACACCTAATTTGATAATTAGCATATATTATAATAGTTAAATTGAATTACATCTATATATCCTGCAGGACCGTTGAAGGCTTGCAAATTACAACACAACAACACAATGAGGAGAGTGACTCAAACTTAATCAAACAGTGAACTGGATTAACCACACAAGATGATACTAAGAACACAAGTAATTAATGAGACAGAACCAAAAGAACACAACATAAGGAAATGTGTTTTCAAGATTACAGTATATTGCTTTCTCAGGTTCTATTACAAGCGTTACAAAGCATATCTTAAGTTACAAGAACACGAGAATACTTATACTACATCCTACAACCCGGCCATACTATGAAAGCCAGGTTGGATACAATTGACTAGACACACAACAGAATCAATTGTAGAGTCAAAAGGCAGATTGCCTTTTGACTTGTGACTATGACATGCCATAGCTCACATCCTAATATATTACAAAAAGGATAAAGTACATAAAA
>BJCM01094504.1:0-10807 GCA_018326385.1 Flaveria bidentis
TATGATAGTACATGTTACCAACTTTAGTTGGTGACAAAAGGTAAGTCAGGGACATGTCCTGACTACCATATCTCAGATAAGACTTTATCCGAGATACCTTAAGCTATAGTCTTGTAGTATAGGCTTTAGCTAAAGGATCCCAGCTGGTATCAAAATATATCCGGCTGTAGGTAGTATTATATATAGGTTCTCTTTGTAACTCATTTAATAGCTACTTGTAAGAGTCTTGTATTATTGAGTTGAGAAGCAATATATAAAAGTACCTTGAAAATTACTTCCTGTGTTCTTTATTACTTTCTATATTATGATCAACTCTTACGGATTCTTTCTATACCCGAGTGTTGTTCTAGGTGAGTTTGAGAGAAAACATTGTGTTTAGTGATAAATATCAATTCTGCATATTAGTTGCTACTTCAGTTGCTATTGATGTCTAGAGTTGCTACTAATGTACAAAAGTGATACTAATGCATCAAAGTTACTATTGATGAGTAGTAACTTTCTGTTTTTGGAGAGAAATTTTCAAGTAACTTTTCATCATCAATGCCATACGATGCAATTTCTTACAACTTAGGAAAGTTTGATTCAGATTGAGTTTTGCCCTTAGACACCAACAATAGGGCAGTGTCCTATTGGAACCATCCTTTAGTTATAAAGGTGAACACTATGAGGTTTCTAAAGGGTTGTTTGATTACCACTGACTAAGTAAGATCTAACTGAGTCAGAAGTTGACACAGTTAGAAATTTTGACTGAATCTGCATTTGATTGAAACTTGGCTGTTTGATTCAATATCTGACTGACTCTTCTGAATGATAAAAATAACCATATTACCCTTGTATTTTAACTGGTGTTATGAAATAACTCCATTCCTAAATTATTTTAACACACAAAAGACCATCAAAAACATAATCAATTACCATCACCATCAAAAACCAAAACCCCTTCTCTACATCCCTTCCCGACCACCATCGACATCCACCACTACAACCACCACCACCACCACATCTAATCCACATTTAGCAACCCTTTGAAACCCATCAAAGATTCAATCTTTACAATCAATTCATTGATTCACACCCACCCACGATATGCAAAACCCAACACCATCTTAACCATCACTACACTCCTCTCGTAGTGGACCAGCTGAGGGGATAGGGGTTCCAAAGGGGGTTGCGCGGTTGGGAGATTGTCAGAGAGGGGGTCGCAGACGGGTGGAAGACCTCGTAGAGGGGTTCGCGTGATGGGGGTTTGGTGGAGGAGGTGGGTCAGCTGGTTTAGAATGGTTAAAATTAGGGCCTGGGTTAGAACACATGGACCCGGCTAGAATAGCCCTACAATCATATCAAACACACTAACCAGCTGATCGAGTCAGCCTGTCAATTGGGTTAGCTGGAATCAAACACCCCCTAAGTGTTTGAAGACATAATATTATCAAACAAATATGCACTAAACACTTCAAACTTGTGTGATGTTAATTATGATTTGATCACTATGTAAAACTCGATCACCTAAAATAGTCTATTGACACTATAATCAGCATTATTCCTCCCCTAGATAGTGCATTACTACATTGTTTTCTTAACATTATTTTTTTTGTTATATACTAATCAGAAAGACCCAATTTGATTTCTTGCTCCAATGCTTCATTCTAGAGCTGGAGTTCTTGTTATTGTTTCTTCTATCTCTTAAAAACCCTCTCTTTACGATCACCTATAGGAAGGTATTCCTTGACCAACATGAAAGGGATCCTAGTTTCCTTCCCTACCATGGTTACTCACCTCATAATGGATAGATTCATTCCATATCATAGCCTCTCATCTTTTAAACATACATATATACAAACTAGAATACTGAGTTTATATTATATATTTGATTACCATGAGTATATTATTGACTTGATCGTCAAAGTTCCTTCAGGGCTAGTCCCCATGGGCCTTCTAACATAGATTTGTTTATGTGTTATACCTAGGTTGTAAGCTCAGGAACGGATTAGTGCCGTTAGATTCAGCTAGCTCGACAACTACACTTGACCCGAATTTGGTTGTAGCAATGACTGGCACCATTCGTGGGATCGTAAACAAAACAACTTCATGCTCTTAATATGATATCTAGATATGTATTTCATTCATAATCATGTATGATATCCAAATCCGCTTTTGGAAGTTAGCATGTTCTTCTTATCATCTTTGTTTCAAGTGAGGTTCTTAGTATGCTATTCCCATGAATTACTTTATATAATTAATAAACAAATAAATATGGACCAATTTTTTTTTAATGATTTCACTATAAATAAGGATGCACATCATACAAACTATTAAAGGAATAGTGCTTCAACTTTTAAGCAAAAAACTATATTCACCTAAAAGCGAGACAAGTGAGTTTGACATGGTTTTCTTTGTGAAAGGTTGTCAACCTAAAAAGATTTAATTTTAAAAGCTAAAGGGTACATGTTTTTTGACCCTAGGTATAACCTAACTTTACATGCTTTAAAATATCATCAACATGATACAAACAAGAAGTTTACTTTTTCTGACATTGATGGAACATGTCCCATACTTTATCCATTTTTAAGAAAAACTCATTACTTTTGCAAAAGTGATATATTTGTTAAACTGCCAGATTAAGGCTAGGTATGTTTTCAGAATAGACAAAAGAGTGATAGACCAAGTCTCAAACATGATCACCCTGGTCAAAAAAGTTTCATTCCTCCAAATTAGAGCATTAGGGCCCGAAAGAGCACCGACACTCACCCGTGCCCATGGAGTAATATCCTCCTATCCTGTTGGAAGCATCACCGACCATGATAAAGACTAGTCATAATGAGACTTGTTTCCTTTCATCTCTTGCAATCATTCATCAAGCCATGACATACAATGTTCCAACAACAAGATCATATGACTAGAAGACCTTTTATGCACAAAATCCCTTTTCTCCTACAAGCCATTACTTGGTTTGATTATTTTCCTCTTGCTTCAACAAAGCATTGGTAGTGACACAGAACAAGATTCTTGTATACTCCATATATCAGGCGCTTCATCTCTCCATTTCAAGAGTGTTGACAATGCTGCTTGATCTTGTTGTATGTTCAAACCAAACATCCCATAAAATAAAATAAAAACTACCAATAACTATGATCTTACTTGGCTACCATTAGTTTCTGCAAGATCGATTTAGGTTACTCAACACAAGTGTTCTCTCTTGAACTCACTAAATTACACTTGGCGATGAAGCAAAATCCTTTAAGAGTTGATAATAATATACTAAGTAAGCAAGACAAAAGAGATGGTTTTCAAGATACTTGTATATATGAATTCTCAACTCAAAGTTTACAATGAGAACTATATATACTAATATCTATAGCTGGTTATACTTAGATTACTGGCTGGGAAATTACTACAAAACAAATACTATACTGCTAGTAGTAATGTGTCTAAGATAAAATACTATCCTAGATAAGGTAGTCATGAAAGCAAGGTCTCTAAGAGTTGATAACAATATACTAAGTAATAATCAAACACAAGAAATAATTTTCAAGGTACTTGCATATATTGCTTCTCAACTCAAAATCTTACAAGCCTCTTACAAGCATGCGATTATGAGTTACAATGAGAAACTATATATAATACTACCTACTCACTTAAACACTTGGTTTTTCTCTCAAACTCACTTAAACAACACTCGGATGAAAGCAAGGTCACTAAGAGTTGATAACAATATATTAAGTAATCATCAAACACAAGAAATAATTTTCAAGGTACTTGCATATATTGCTTCTCAACTCAAAATGTTACAAGACTCTTACAAGCATGCGATTATGAGTTACAATGAGAAACTATATATAATACTACCTACAGCCGGATATACTTTGATACTAGTTGGGATCCTCTAACTAAAGAAAATAGTACAAAGCTATAGTTTAAGGTATCTCAGATAAAGTCTTTCTGAGATACGGTAGTCAAGACATGTCCCTGACTTACCTTTTGTCACCAACAAGTTGGTAACTTGTACTAATATAAAAGGTGAACAGTGGAATAAAGTATGGTCAACTACACGGCTTTTTGAGAAAACACCATGTAGTATCAGAGGTCTGCAGCGGAGTGTCAGAGACCATACTTATGTCCACTGGTTCATAGTAGTGTCTTTCGAAGGTTAAATGGCTTCGGAAGAACAAGTACTTCCGAAGCCACTTACACTTCGGAAGAAGCTACTTCTTCCGAGGCTTGAGGACTTCTTCTTTTCTTCATACTTTGGAAGAAGTCTTCTGATTTCTTCTTCTTAGACTTGATCTTTGGAAGTAAGTTCTTTGACTTCAGAAGTAGAGTTTGCCTTCAAAAGTTGATATTTCACTCAATCTTCGGAAGAACTCTACTTCCTTTGGAAGTTCCACACTTGGCTTAGGAAGCCTTTGTAAATATCACCAAAATAAACTAAGTGAAATGGTTTTGGTTGCACCAGCCTTCTAGTTGATTCAACAAACTCCCCCTAGGCTGATGCTACCAAAACTTCACTTGTTTCTGCTCCTCAAAACTTTCAGCACCAAGGAGAGTAAATACTTGTTAGTTTCCTTGTTCTTCCCTGATGTGGTGCTGAGAAGTTTGTACAAATCTTTAGTTGACGGGAACTCAAGTCTGTCACCATGAATGATATTTACCCTTTGTTGTGGCCCTTTGAAAAGAGTTAGTTGATGGGAGCTATAATCATATTCCCATCTAACTATAGGTTCCAATTCCAGACCCTCCACCATCTGTAGAAAGGCTGTGCCCTTGGTGGGAGATCTATCCTTGTCTTCCTTTCTTCTCAACTTCAACTCTTCTTCAATCTTGGCTTTTGCAGTTAACTCAGCAAGATGAAGACTGCTGAGATGATTTCTGATGTGAGCAGCAGTTTCAGAGTTGGAAGGATTAGAGAATGGTTTCTCTGCTAACTCAGCAATGTCAAACTTGCTAGAGTGTAGTAGAGAGGTGGCATTTAGTCTGTTGACTTCACCATTCTCTCTTTCCACAAAAAAGTTGTGAGAAGTTTCATCGAACCTCCACTGGTTTATTTTCTTTCTAGGCACAAGTGACTAACTATGAATCTTGTCCTCTTTCTTTGTGTCCAGTAGAGTCACCAGCTTCCTTCTTAGTCTCTTCTCTTCATCATTTAGTGAATGAGAGTTGAGGCCTAGAAGTCTTGCAGCATGGTCCAGTGTTCCTCTGGGCAGATCAAGAAATTGATCTCTTATGAGGGAACTTGAAGATCCATCAACATAGGTTAGTTTGATAGAGTCTTCTTCACAGGAGATGTCGCTCAAAGTTGTGCAGTTGGTGAGCTTTTTCTTGATTGCCTTGAACTCCTCAGGGGAGAGATGTTTCGAAGGCTGAGGGGATGGTTTGGAAGGTTGTTGGGTAGGATGTGGTGTAGTGGTTCTGGGAAGTGTTTTGGGTTGAAGGATGGGTAGTTTTGGTGGTTGAGGTGAGGAAGTGGATGTGAGTAAAGGTGTGGGTTCAGGAGTGGAAGGTTCAGTCTTGATGGTGAATGGAGAGGGAATAGGTTCGGGTTGGGGTTGAGTGGTTGGTGTAAAGGTTATGCCTTGTAACCTTCTGTACATCTCTCTCCTTTTTCCCAAATGAATGTCAGCCTTGATTTCACTGACAATTCGTTGGAGTGTCCTTTCAGACATAGGACCCACCTGCCTTCCAAAGAAGCCGTGAGCCCAGAAATAGTCTTTCATCCAGGCTTTCTCACCTATCTTCTTGGTTGCAGTGACCCTTGGTTCTTCTTCCTTCTTTTTCTTCTCCCTCAACTTCTCTCTTGCAGCTCTTTTTCTCTCTTTCTCCATTTGATCCTGCTCTTATTTGAAGAGCCAAAGGATCATTTCATCGTTATGTGGAGACAGCTCTTGAAGAGAGAAACCTCTGGAGGTTAGGAAGTCTATCCTTTCCTTCTTGAGCTGCATGTCAGCTTCCCTCTGTTCCTTTTCCTTTTCTTCCTCTTAGGCCAACCGTGCTGCTTCATTCTACAGCTTGGTTGCCTTTTCCAGTTCCACCAACTCCTCTAATGGTAGCAGGAGTGTTTCTTCATTGGTAGCTCCAAGATTGATGAGCTGGTCAATGATCTCTTCTCTCCTTTGTTGTTGACAGCCTCCTGGCTGGCTGTAGCAGCTTTTGTACTGGCAGCTAACAACTTCCCAGTTGGAAGTCTTCCTTTTCTCTTTAGCTTTTCAATCTTCTCCTTTTCCTGAAGCTCTTCCGCAATCATTTTCTTCTTCCCTTTGTTATCTTTTGAAGAGCTTGACTTTGGTGGTTCTCGAAGAGTGGATTCAGATTGTGAGAGAGACAGAGAGGGTGTCTGAACAAGAGGTTGATCCAGAAAGACCTCATTATTCACCTCAGATGCTAGCTCTAGAATTGCATCTGTGATGATTAGATCCTCGGACAGTGAGAACAGTCCTTACACTGCTTCCATTTTAGCTTTTTCTTCCGAGGCTTTGACTTCAACTTCGAAAGTTTGAGGAGGTGCAGATTCTGTCCCAACTGTTTCGAATTGAATCTCAGGTTCCATTTGGACCTTAGGTTGACCAACTTCTTCCACAGTGGTAGAAGGTGCACTTAGCCTCTGAAGCTCTTCAGCTCCGAAGTACATAATGGCTGCATTAGGGCTTGGCTGATCAAGAGAGGATCTCAACAGAAACTTGGATAAGAGTCTGTAGAGATCTCTGAGCATCCTTGGGTCAATTTGTAGTATAACTTGGTATGGCTTAGACAAAGTTTTAATGGGAGCCAAAAATTTTGAAGTTGAAGTTTGGCTCTGTGGTTCCTCAGATGTTTGTCTCTGAACACTCTCTCCTTTTTTGGTAACATCATCTTGAGAGCTAGATGAGCTGGAGGAAGAGGTCAAGGAGACCTGAACAGGTACATGCCTAAAAGATCTCTCAATCTGTTTCTCAGCTAGTTGAGCCTTGAGATTGTCAATCTTAAGTTGCTGAATGGCAGACCTATCCTCTAAAGTCTTTTAATGTCCTAACCATGGGTTCAAGGTTTGTGACTTTAGCTAGTAGGTCTTGAATGAGGAGTTGCATGCTTCCCTCATCTTCTTTTGAAGAATCACGAGGAGATGAGGTAACATACCTAGTATGTTCAGCCTCACCACTAGATGTGGTTTCTTGGCACCCTGGTTTCCCTTGCTTAGTGATGTCTCTTTTAGAGTCATCAAAAGGTGTGGTTTCCACAGATTCAGTCTCAAAGATGTTACCACTGTCCATAAGGTCCATTAAGGCACCTTCTGTAGTGGCAACTGAATCTGCATGAGTCCCCTCCACATTAGTGGGACTCACCTCAGTAAGGGTTTGCTGATGTGGGCAAGAGATAAGAGGTCTCTCCAGGCTCTGTTGTTCTTGGAGAGGGTCTTGTAGATCAACTTCATTGCCATGGAGGGACGTTATCTCTTCATCAGTTTTGAAGAGAAGGTCAGTGAAAGATAAGGAGGTTAAGCCTATTGACCCGGGACCTTGGTCAATGTCTATAGGCATTAAGCCTCTGGTGGGGCTGTCCCTTGTTGGCTGCACAGAGGAGTGCAAATACTCACTCTGAGGGCTTTCAGATTGGGTAGTGGGCTCATGGGTTTGAGACTGAGGAGACTCAGGACCCATATTGAGGTCAATGGTGAAGGATGGTGAGACCTCAGGCTGAGTGGGAGCCTAATATTCGGAGGCTTTTTAGGTTAAACATGAGGAGCTTGTTCAATCAGAGTAGATTGAACAAGGGTTCATTTGGGGCATCTTTGGTAGGTGATGGTGATGGGAGGAGAAGGTAAAATTAGCATTATAGGGGCAGTTGGTGGTGTGGGTTCATCACTTGTGGGGTGAATACGGATATCACAAGGAGCTATATGCTCAGCCATACCTGGAAGTAGAGAAGTGTACCTTCCAGTGAAGTTGGTGGACATCTTCTTTAGAGTTTTGAAGATGGTAGGCCTTATTTAAGGGACATTCAGAGCAGCTGCACAGACAAGCTGACTCTTGTCCAGCTCACAGTTGATGATGTGCTGAAGAAATCTGGGATACATAAAGAATGTTTCCCTCTGGATATTTCCAATAAGATTGGTTAGTACAATTCTTGAGTAGTTGAAGTAGAGGCCTCTCACCAATCCATGAACTAAGCACCCTAGTTCATACGGGATTTGGTCTCATCCCCCAGATTTATTTAACAGAAAAAGAAGTACAACGTGTAGGAGGAACTTCCCGTTGTAGGAGAAGTTGAATTTGTGGATAGTCGACCTGCTCACGTCTCCACCATATCCCATAAGGATGTAGGTGTTGTCTAAATCTGTTTTGGGGAACTCTGTAGGGGAACCCTCATGATGAAGCTCGAGATGCTCCCTGATAAGCTGTTCAGTGAAGACCAACTCTTGGCCACAAATGCGGGATCGTATCACACGAACCCCATTTAGGGTTTCAACCTGACTATTATCCCAAAATTTAGCCATTTGTTTAGAGTAAATAGTGGGATTAACAGTTAGGATTGTGTAATAGGGTGATTAGGTTAGAAAGGAGATGATTTCAGAGAAGTCAACATCTCTTGAAGAATCAAGAAGTGCGACTTGGTTGTGCTGAGGGTTGAGTGCCATTTGAGAAAGGTGAATGTGGATGAATTTGAGCTTGGGTAAAGTTAGAGTTAAGGAAACTTTTAGGGTAGTAAAATTGAGGTAAGAAGATGAAAGTGAATAGTTAGGATTATTTAAAAGAGGGTGAAATGGCGGTAATTGGGTTCGGATAAGGTGATGGGATGTTTTAGTGGATCAAATGACAGTGGCGGTAAGGTTTAATTCAGTTAAATAATCCGACATCATTAACAAAATCTTTACTTTTTACAGTGTGGGGCCCAAGAGATTTCCGTTACACAGTAAAATATCTCTTCCGAGTATAAACATTTTCGAAGGTAATTTGTCTTCCGAAGGCAATTCCTACTTCCGAAGGTAAAAGGTTACTTCCGAGAGTAAGGATTGTTTTCCGAATGGAGAGGTTTTTCAAGCTTCGGAAGTAGATCTGATATGTAATCAATTACTTCTTCCGAGACTAAAAACACTTCTGAGAAGAAAAATTATCCTTGGAGAAATTCTGCTTCAGAAGGTATGTAAAATGTCTTCCAAGGGTTAATTTCTCTTCGGAAGAAATTTATACTTATAAAATTTCAGAGAGACCTTTTGTAACAGGGCTTAGATTGTATTGACACAAGACATTACACATTAAATAGGTTTTCAAAAGAGGTAATCTAATCAATGTTTATCATCCAATAGCTATTATGATATACTTAAATCTCTGTTCATCAAAAGCTTTGGTGAACAGATCAACATATTGTTCATTTGAGTGAACTTTGATTAGCTTAATCAGATTTTTCTCATGAATATCTCTAATGAAATGGTACCTCATATCAATATGCTTTGTCTTGTAATACTTCACTTGATTTTCAGTAATGGAGATAGCATTGTTGTTGTCAATATGGATAGGAGTACTCATAAAGTTGAATCCATAGTCTAACATCTGATTTTGAATCCACACCAGCTGAGCACAGCAGCTAGCAGCAGCAATGTATTCAGTTTCAACAATTGATGTAGAGACCCAGGATTTTTTCTTGCATTGCCATTGTTAGGACCGTGTACGGGACGAAGTACTAAATGATTTACGTGTATACCAACTCAAATAGTGCGGAATCCTATTTGATTGGTGATCCAATCAGTGAGAACGCACGTAGAATCAATTTTAGATTGAATCTAAACGTTAAGAATGAATGTAAATCGATTCAGTGCGATCTATGAACTTGGAACAAGTTCTAAGAAGTCTCTGGACGGCTAGGGTATGATTTAGTATGTAGGTATTCGAAGTGTTAAGTTTTTCCACGAATTAAGTGGTATTTATAGGTTAGGGTTTCTCATTCGTGTGACTGAACCATTAGCTTGGTTCAGTCGTGTGACTGAGTCATGCGGTTGATCCATTCGCACGACTGAGTGTTCAGTCATGCGACTGAGTCAATCTCATGTCACAATTGTGCGACTGGTCCAATCTTCTGGTTCAGTCGTACAACTGATTCATTAGCATGAAGTTGTTCATGCGTATGGTCCATTAGCATGGGCCATTCGCATGAAAACTTCATACGACTAAGTTTGAATATGTTTCTCAGTCATTACTTTACTAAGACTCATTCAAACAACCACAAACCTATATAATTAGTTCAATATGCGTTAATAAACAATAAACATTCAAACATACACTAAAACATTTAACATTAAGATCATTAATCACATATTTTGTTTCATTCAACTCATATATTTCATTTACATTAAGGACATGAAAGACATATTACATTAAGATCGTAAACTAGGTATCAACAAACTCTCCCTTGGACCTAGTTTCTATCATTGTCTGGCATCCTTCATTAGCTCGTCAAACTTCTTATGCCTCTCCTCGACTGTGACTCCAACATGTATCTCAAAAGCAAAATAGAGTCTTATCACGTTCTGAAACTGGAGGGCCTGTACGATATCCTGCGGATCATAGAATAATGGCCTCCTGTATAAAGTATAAACATCACTAGCTGACAGGTTGGTTAGCCACATTGGGTCAAATACCCAGATGGTCTCCATTTGGTGCTCTTTCTGTAACACTATGACCGCTTCTCCTGTTCTCTAGTCATAATACCACCACTTGAAGTGGGGAGTGAAGTCCTATGGAATTTCCCTCATGGGGATCTTTGACATAGTACGCGGAGGACTCCACTTCAACACCACTTTGGGTTTCCCAGTCCTTGGGTCCACCTCCGACCTTTGAATGTA
>BJCM01094516.1:0-18426 GCA_018326385.1 Flaveria bidentis
AAGTGTAAGAACTTCAGATGTTTTACATTTTACTAAACTACTGATTGAAAACTACTGAAGAAGAAAAGATAACTGCTGATTGAAAACTACTGAAGAAGTAAAGATAACTACTGATTGAAAACTACTGAAGTGTAAACCATCACAACTACTGAAGAGTACTTCTTCAGCTGTTATGACAAACTTCTGAAGACGGTCTTCAGCTGATGTCTTAAGACGTCTTCAGCTGTTGTCTTCAGCTGATGTCTTCAGATGTTGTCTTCAGCTGATGTCATCAACTGTTGTCTTCAGCTGATGTCTTCAGCTGTTGTCTTCAGCTGTTGTCTTTAGACTTTGTCTTCAGCTGATGTAGACTTCTTCAGTTGTTATGATGTCTGTGGGACTTAAAAGGTTTTTCTGATCTGGCTCATTGGTTCTTTTGGTCCAACAGACCTTCTCATAATCCCTTGCAAATCAAGAATCATAGTTAGTTGAGTCTTGACTTTTTGAAAGGGAACAACATCATAATCCTCAGACTGTGGAGATTCGCTTTTGCCCTGATCATATGTCTCTTCAGCTGGAGCTGCGGAGGATGTGACTCTTTTGGAGCGCCTCTCCTGTGTTGCTTGATTTGAGGCTGATGCAGATGTATCACCTTCTTGATCATCCTCCTCCTCATCATCATCTCTCTTTCCCTTTCCACTTCCACCAACTTCCTCGTCATCATCATCTTCTTCTGATTCATCATTAGTCAACTCATCATCATCATCTCCATCATCTTTAATCTTTAGGGGCTCACCCTTGGTTCCCTTCAACCTCAACATCAGCTTTTTGGTCTTCTTCTCCAACCCCTCTATCCGCTTGACAGATGCCATCACAAGCTCATTTTGAGCCTTCAGGGCATGGTGAGCTCGAACTAACGCTCTCTCATGAGCAGCATTCTTCTCTATAAGTTGAGCAATCTGCTTTCCTTGGGCGGTATTGACCGCCATCAGCTAATTCATCTGGTTGGCTCTCAGGTCTGTGGCTAGAAATTTGAGCACTAGCCTGTTTAGGCTCGCCAACTATTCCTCTAGCCTAACAGTGGGAAGAGTAGAGCCCTGTGTAGGGTGGATGTGCTAGCTTGGTAAGTAGTGGGTGTAGTGGTGGATGTGGTGTAGATGGGAGTAGGAATGGAAGTGAATTGTGGTGGAGCTGTTTTGGGTATTGTGGGTGAGGTAGGGGTGAATGTTTGAGTGGTGGTGGGAGTGTCAGTGGCAATGTGGGTAATAGTGGTGGTGGTCTGGGGAACAGTGGTGGTGGCAGTGGCTGTGGGTGGAAGAACTGATCAAGGTAATCCCCTATCTCTTACCCTTCTTGCCATAGGGATGGGCCATCCTCTTCCTCCTGGAACCCTTGGCTATAAGGGCTCCCCCTGAGTTAGTTAGCTGGTCGGGTGTGTATGTTGGATCTATGACATCAGTATCACCACCCTTAGTACCAGCGTGGCGTCCACCAACCGTCTCTTTCCCCTTCTCGGTAGCCACAACATGGCTCCTGACTCTCCTGGTGTGAGGCTAATCATCATCTTCATCCTCTTCATCTAATAAGAAATCCTAGTGGAAAGAAGCTTGCTTAGATCCACCCGGGGCAGTTGAAGTATAGTGTGGAGGTGGTGGAGATATTATAGACTTGTTAGTGGCTCGTGATTGACTGGGGCTAGCATCTCCACCACCTTGACCATCATCATGGTCATCATCATCATCATCATCATCTTCATCGGTAGGTACCACTATGGGCTCAATGTCTGAGTCACTGTCATCATGACACCACTTCTTACAAGAGGGCGCCACATAATGCTCGCAGGCTAGATGGCCAAACAATCTCATGACCGGGGGCTTCACCTTCTTCCCCCCAGTACACCTTCATCCTTCCCAGAGTGGTGTCATCCATCACTTCTAAAATCACATCATCGTCCTTCTCCTTAGGCAGCAGAGGAAGCTTCTCATCTATGATCATCTGCAAGAACCTTGGATACATGCAGAAGCCTTCCTTGCCTTTGGACTCAATGTTCTCTATCAAGTACGGGAAGAGCATGCGTGAGAAATTGAATGAGTGGTTTAGTACCAGTGCAACATATATGCATTCAGGATTTGGTCGGAAATCTCATCGAATCCTCCACGTCTGGAGGCTATGCATTTGAGGATCACATGTGCCAGATACTTGAACTGGGGGCACATATTGCTCTTGTTCAGTACGCCGACATTGATGTTTCCGGTGTACTTGATCCTCAGAAAACATCCTCGAATAGTTAGGGGATACAACTTTGTTGGATGGGCTCCGTCTTCACCCAAATCTAAGACTCTCCTCAGTTCGTCTTCACGGATCTCAATCTCTTGTCCGAATAAAGAGCTCCGGATACAGTGGGGCTCAACGAACCTATCCACTATGGCACTTTCCCAGAAAGCCTGCTAAAGAGATCGGTATGGTGTGCATGGAGTAGAAATGGCCTTGTAGATCCTCGATCTACATAGGAAGGAAATAATCTCGGTGAACTCAGAAGCCTTACGAGATGCAACATCTAGATGAGCACAGATGTTGTGCTTAGTGCTCATAGTCCATCTCTCAGCCATATTGCTACGAATGAACTTAGTCGTATGCTATGTCGTAGATACATATGTACCTAGTTTATGAGCATAATGTAAAATGTCTTTCATGTCTTACATATATGTAATACAATGGGTTGAATGAAATACAATGTGTGGTTTATGCTTATAATGTTTAATATTTCATTGATTATTGTGTGTTAACACTTATTGAACTAACTATATAGGTTTGTGATTGTTTACATAGTTCTTAGTCGATGATGATTGAGAAACGTGCTTAAACTTAATTGTGTGAAGTTCTCATGCGAATGGACCATACGCATGAACAACTTCATGCTAATGAACCAGTCACACGACTGAACTAGGAGACTGGCCCAGTCGTACGATTGTGACATGAGATTGACTCAGTCGCACGACTGAAGCCTTAGTCGTGCAGATGGAACAATTGTATGACTCAGTCGCATGACTGAACCATACTAATGGTTCAGTCGCACGAATGAGAAACCCTAACCTATAAATACCACTTAATTCGTGGAAAAACATAACAATTCAAAGACCTACGCACTAAATCGCAGCCAAGCCGTCCAGAGACCCTAGAACACCTGTTCCAAGTTCATAGATTGCTGTAAATCGTCCTACTATGGTTCTTGACGTTTAGTTACATTCTTGGATTGATTTTACACGCGTTCTCACTGATTGGATCGCCAATCAAATAGGATTCCGCACTATTTGAGTTGTTACACACATTAATCAGTTAGTACTCCGTACCGTACACGTTCCCAACAAGTGGTATCAGAGCCTTGGCTCTTGATTTATGTGTGATTCAATCGATTTTGATATATAAATCATATTTTTCACTCAGAAATGCAATCTTTTCGTGTCAAACAATGTCTTAGACGTCTCCAGGTCAAAAAGTTAATGTTTTCCAGCATTCGTCAATTAGGGTTAGTGAGAAATTCGTGTTTTTGTGTCAAAATACCTTAAACCTTTGAATTCTCAAAATTCTGCAGCTTTAGTCGCACGATTGACTCAATCGCATGACTGAATCCATACGCATCCCTCATACGCACGATTAGACTCAGTCGTTCATCCATTCGTACGACTGAACTGCCCATTTGCATTGTTCATCCGAACCTGCCCATTCCCACGATTGAGCCATCCGCATTTGTTCATTCACACGTCTGAGCCAACCACATTGTTCAATCGCACGAAGTGTCCATTTGCACTCCTTCAGCCGCACAAGTACACTAGCTTGTTCTAAAGTCCAAAGTTGATAGTAATGGAGGATCAATATTCAGCGTTCACCGTAGGGAGGGATTAATGGATCCAGAATCTATTGCTTCTGGAAAATGAAGTGGGAAATTATAACAAGCCCCCTAAGCTGATAACGTCAGATGATTACCCACAATGGAAGCAAAGATTCGAGATCTACTTAAATGGAGTAGATCCCAATCTGTGGGAATCGATAGAGATGGGGTATAGCATGCAGTAGGTGCCAATGGAGTTAAACTTACCTTAGGCGGCATGACTGATGGCCAAAAGGTAAAGTACAATGCTGAGAAGAAAGTATATGCACTGCTAACTTAGTCAATTCCTAAGGACATCTTCCATCAATTTTCTGAGAACAAGCAAGCAAAGAAGCTGTGGGATGCATTGGAAAAATGGTATGACGGAAATGCCTCATTAAAAGCTCTAAAGGCTAAAGCGTTGAAGAAGGAGTTCGACAACTTCTCGTCAATGGGTAAGGAGAGCTTGGATGATGTCATCGATCAGTTCTACCACTTGATGTCTGAGCTGCACACTCATGGAGTTACAACGTCTATAGAAGACAAAGTTTCAAACTTTGCAGATGGGTTGCAAGAGAAATGGGTCTCTTTTGTATCCAACCTCAGACAGAATGATATGCTGACAAAGTTAGATATCAACGACTTCATTCTGAAGCTGAGAGAGGAAGAGTTGAGGATGAAGTACAGGGCTCAAAAGTCTTGATATGATAAGAACCCGTCACTGTACAACTCAACTCCACAAGCCAAAACGTCTAGAGCGCCACTTCAAATGACATTCGTGTCGAGTTCAGCTGCACCATCTCAAGCTACTACTTCAGGATCTGACACGTCAAGGTCCTCTTGCACCCAGTACATAGCACCTGAAGCGAATGCTACAAAATTGAAGACCGAGAATCTCGGGAATGTGACTGTAGAGGAAACTAAAGAGCATATGGATCTCTTAGCAGCTGTCGTTCACCTTTATGACGTACTAGTTGCTAGGAAGATTGGGAACTGCCATCTGGCAGATGAGGACTACGAGAAGGTAGACGAGAAAGAGCAGGAGAGAATGGACATCATGTGGGCCTTAGCAAGTGTTGTCCGGATAGCTAAGAAGTTTGTCAAGAAGACCGGACAGAACCTGATTGCCACTAAGGACACAACTTTTGGTTTTGACAAAACCAAAGTTACCTGCTTCAATTGTGGAGGGAATGGGCACTTCAAACATGAGTGTGTGAAGCCCAAGAAGACAGGAAATGGGAATCCATTCTCATCTTTCAATCGTCAGGATAAATCCAAAAGTAGTCCTACTTCGTCAAGCAAGGATCCTATGGCCTTGACTGCTCCAGATGACGAAGGACAAGATTGGAGCTTTCGGTTTGTGTCCCCGGGAGAATCCAACATTGCTAGTGTTGAGGATTTAGATGACGACTCAGCAAGCGAAGGTGATATTGCAGTTGAACTCGCGATGTCAAATATTGACGAAACTGCAACTGTGGTTGATCACCTACCTGAGGAAGGGACAAGTTCAACAAGTTCAGAATCACCATAACCAGAAAATTCAGACTTTACTTTGATGGCTGATTCAACCGCACCCTCTCAGGTAAGTTCCACTAATCAACTTTTCAATAATCATACTTGTTCTGATTATAATAAATTTAGGGAAAGCATAGATTTGAAATTTTCTAGGTTATTAGATCACAATGATAACCTAGTGAAGGACTTGCAACTGTGAACTGAAGCAAACCGTATTTTAAAATTAAATGAGCACAGTTACAAAGAGAAAATAGAATTGTTAAATAAACAACTTAGGGAAACAGAAGTTATGGCTTTTAACCAAGATAATGACATTAAGTTCTATCTAAACTCCCTAGAAGAAACAAAGAAACAAAAAACAGTTTTGGAAGTCGAAGTAAATTCATTAAAACAAAAACTGCATAGTTGGACAATTTCTTCTCACATTGTCCAACACTTAGTGAGAGAACGTAACAACGGGGAGGGATTGGGTTATAAAGTGGTTCCACCACCACATGAGACTTTGTTGAATTCGAAAAGAAAACCAATAAATAACAACCCAATCAAGGATCATGTGGTGTTCACTCCTCTTGAAAGTGATCCAGATTCCACATGTAAACCAAATGAATCTGGCACTAAACAAAAGAAGGCCACTTCTAAATCAAAAGGTAAAATGCCTGTGGTGAATCTGGATGAACAATTTGAAAAGGTTAATATAAAGTCAGGTTCAACCACGTCTAAGTCTGAACCTAAAAAGACCATACATGTTAACCGAACATGTGCATCATGTCCAAGTCCAGGTAAACAAAAGAGTAAAGATGTTAACAAGGTTCAAACAATTAATTTTGTTAAACAAGTTAAAAAATCAAAACAAGAAGTGTCTAAACCCAAATTGAATAAAGTCACACGTGTGTCGCACACTTCTCCACAGAAACAGGTACTCCATCATGTCGAAAGTAGATCGTGCTACAACTGTGGAAAGTATGGACACATCGCGTCTACTTGTCCTTATTACCAGACTCCCAGGCAGAAAATTGAACTTTATGACACTAAACCTAGCTTTTCAAAAAGGAGATCCATGACTTCACCAAAAAGGGTCAATGAACCTAAAGTTCAACCCATTAGCCAGTCGTCTGTTTACCACAAACAGGCCTTACACAAAGCTGGCTTATGGAAAGAAAAGTCTATTTCAATGTCTGGTAATGAGAACAAGAAGACAAATGATCTTCCCTCACCCTCTAATGGACAATGGGTAGAATGTATGATGTGTGATGCCTTTGGGACACCCAAGCCGGTTAAGGCTTGGGTCCTTCACCTTAACTAATGTTTTCAATTGAATGGGCAGGGTGTTCGCTATAGTGCTGAAACAAACACTTGGATTATAGATAGCGTAGCATCCAGGCATATGACTGGGAACCAGGCACTCCTGATAAACGTCAAACAAATGAAAGGAGGTCATGTTTCATTTGCTAGAAACAAAGGAGGTTATTTCACAGCTCAGGGGGAAGTGGGGAATCAAAAAGTGAAGTTTGACAAGGTAAACTATGTTCAACAACTTCAAAATAATTTGCTTTCTGTTTCCCAAATATGTGACAAGGGATTTAAGGTAGTTTTCGACAATAAGAAGTGCTATGTCCTGAAAAAAGACTATGTGATCCCGGAGGACAAAGTCTTAATGTCAGCCTCAAGATATAATGACCTTTATGTCTTGGATCTATCAAAGGCCTCCACAACAGATCATCAAGTTCAGTGCTTCTTGTCAAAAGCTACTGAGAAGGATTCTATCTCCTGGCATAGGAGAATGGGGCACATCAATCCACGAAAGATGAACCACTTGATCTAGAATGATCTAGTGCGAGGAGTAAATGTCAAAAATTTCCAACTACCAGATTTTTGTGTCGCCTGCAAGAAAGGCAAACAGACTAAAAAGTCTCATAAGGCGAAGAAATTTCATTCCATAGAACTACCTCTTGAGCTTCTTCACATGGATCTGTTTGGTCCAATTAGTACAAGGAGCATCGCCGGCGACTTTTACTGCTATGTAGTTACTGATGACTACTCAAGATTCTCTTGGGTAATGTTTCTAAAATCTAAATCTGAGACATTTGAGTCATTCAAAGAGTTAGTAACTACGTTAGAATCTCTCTACAAGCTAAAGGTAAGACAAGTCCGCTCAGACAACGGAATAGAGTTCAAGAATAAATGGATGGAGGCATTCTGCAAAGAAAAGGGAATGTACATCAGTTCACATCTGTCTACACTCCAAGATGAATGGGGTTGCTGAAAAGAAGAATAGAAGCTTGATAGAGACTGTCAAGACGATGCTAGCAGACTCGAAACTGCATATCCAATTCTGGAATGAGGCAGTGGCAAATGCATGTTACACTTTAAATCGAGTCTTGGTGGTTAAACGACATGGAAAAAGGTGTTACGAGTTGCTACAACGACGTAAACCTAATCTGGAGTACCTCGAACCGTTTGGAGCACCATGTACATTGCTGAAGAAAACTCAGGAAGGCATGTTTAGCGAGAAGGCTGAAGAGGAAATCTTTCTAGGATACAACATACCGAATAAGAGAGTTTACAACAAGTCAACGGGTCAAGTAGAAGTGTGGTGTAACGTCGACGTTCTGAGATACACCACCCCTCCTGCTGGAAAAGGACCTGCATTCTTTTTCGACTATGATGGATTCTTCAAGTCCTTCAACATTCCTCTCTCGACTTCTGACGATGAGTTAGCAACCAAAATGATGTATGATGTCTTAAACACACCAACACAAGACTCTACAATATCTGGTTCACAAGGTGAGTTGCCTAGTCAATTAGGGGGAGCACTCGAGGTAAGTGACTCCTCCTCTGATGATGAAGCCGTGGAGAATGATCAAAACGATCAGGAGGAACAAATACTGCAAGTCCACAAGCATCTGATGTTGATGCCTTTGAGTTCTTCAGAACCTCACACTCCTACTGCCTCAGATACGAAACCAAATGTTCATAATCTTGATTCTGAGATAGTTGTACCCACCACTCCTGGATCACGCCTCAATGTCTATCATCCTCTAGACAATGTCATTGGGGATGTCAGATCATGAGTTCAGATAATAAATCAGCCCTATTTAGCTGATTATGCCTCGGTAATGGAAATGGGATACCTTCACGATGGTGCACATCGTTGTTTTGTGTCTCAGTTTGAGCCAAAATATGTCAGTGAAGCCCTAAATGATGAGGCATGGGTGAGTGCCATGCAAGAAGAACTTCTTCACTTTAAGAAGTTAGGTGTATGGACACTGGTGGACAGACCTAAAGGTGCTAAGGTCATTGGCACCAAATGGGTTTTGAAATGAAACAAAGATGACCAAGGGGTCTAATCAGGAACAAGGCTCAACTTGTAGTTCAAGGATTTCGACAAGTCGAGGGAATTGATTACAACAAAGTGTTTGCACCCGTGGCAAGAATGGAAGCCATCCGTATCTTCCTAGCCTATGCATCGTATATGAAGATTAAAGTCTATCAGCTCGATGTTAAAAGTGCATTCCTTCAAGGTAAAATCCGAGAAACAGTGTATGTCAGCCAACCCGAGGGATTCGAGGATCCGTATCATTGGGAAAGATTTTACAAACTAGATAAGGCTCTCTACGGGCTTCACCAAGCCCAAAGAGCATGGTATGAAAAACTCTCAACACACCTTGTGAAACTCGGATTTCGCAGAGGTGTAATTGACTGTACAATGTTCATCAAAGAAAAGGATGGTGTTCTACTGCTTGTTCGGATTTATGTTGATGACATAATCATCGATTCCAAGATCGAAGACTTACGTAAAGAATTTGAAGCAGTAATGAAGGCAGAATTTGAAATGAGTGCCATGGGAGAGATGAAGTTCTTTCTCGGGTTACATGTGGATCAAACACCAAAGGGGATATTTTTACATCAGACCAAGTTTGTAGGGGATATTCTCAGTCGGTTTGACATGGACAATGCTTCTGCAACTAGGACTCAACTTGCTACAAACCATGATGTAGCACCCGATGAGAATGGTGATCTGGTTGATGCCACCATGTACCGAGGAATGATTGGATCCCTCATGTACCTCACTGCCTCAATACCTGATATCATGTATGCGACGTGTCTTTGTTCAAGACATCAGGCAAAACAAAAATTTAACCATCTTATAGGGGTTAAAAGGATATTTCGTTATCTGAAGGGTACACCAACACTGGGGTTGTGATATCCTTGTGATGATGACTTTGAGCTTACCGCGTACAGTGACTCGGATTATGGCGACTGCCAAATGAACTACAAATCCACATCAGCAGGATGTCAGTTCTTTGGGAGGAGATTAGTGACCTGGTAGTGTAAGAAGGAGACCTCGGTTGCTCTGTCAACCTATGAAGCTGAATATGTTGCTGCTGCAAGTTGCTGTTCACAAATCATCTGGATTCAACAGCAAATGTGGGACTACGGTTTGCAATTCTCAAATACTCCTATATTTGTTGATAATTTTGCTGCAATAGCCGTTACTAAAAATCCTATCCAACATCCTAAAACCAAACACATCGGGAGTAAATATCATTTTATACGTGATTGCTTTAAAAAACATTTAATCGATGTGGTTAAAATAAATACGGATTTTCAACGCGTTGACCTCTACACAAAAGCCTTTGATAAACTATGTTTTCTATATCTGTTAGAGGTCAACGACGTTAAAAAGAAAAATGATGTCATTCCAGAAGATGAACATGCTTAGTCCGATGCGTCGAGTCCATTTTTCTTTTATTTTCTTTAATTTTAGTTTATTTTATTAAATTAATTTTAGTGTTTTTATTTCATCGCCTATTAAAATCCTAAAAACGCAAATCGTTTACGGTTTTAGAAAATTTTAGTCGGAGAATAGGTTGAGTTAGTATTAAAAAAGGAGGGAGGGGACTGGCAAGCTAAAAGAAATGAGATCATATCTGAGATATCGATTCAACGACAATAGAAAATGATAGTACATAGAAACAAAGAATTTGGGACTTTAAAAGATTTAAATTGAATTAGATGCTAAATTCAAAGTATAAGTCTAAGAATCTAAACAAAAGTAAAGGGAAAAATGATAGTAAAACTAGCAACTACTAAGGTAACACGGAGAAAATAGACCTAGAGGTTGCTAGACCATTAGATGATGTGTCGGTAGACTCAACACAATAGATAAGTAGATCTCGTTGGTGATCTCAAAATCAAACTAAGTTGTTTAACAAGCTATGGGTTATCATCTTATCCCTGGTTAACACAATTAACAGAGTTCCAATAAGGAGTGTTGAGCAAAATAAACGCCACAAATATGTGCGGATGACCAAAATATGAGCAAAGCACATGATAAAAAATGAAAAAAATAATCAATCTAATAACCTATGTTGTTGGTGTGATCTGTGCAAAAAGAATAAAATTGCTCAAACAAGAAGATAGGTTGTGTGCCTCTCTTTTGTGTGGTGGCACTGACCTGAGGATAAGCATAACCTATATATTCTAGAATTCATTGTTATTTGCCACCTTTCTGCTGTGCGGTGGCACTGACCTGAGGCTTGGTTTCTCTTTGAAAGCTCTAAGAATAGTTTCTTCTTGTCAAAATACCCATAGACCGCTCAAAACATCCTGAGGAATGTTTATTGCCATATAAGTGTGGGATCCACAAATGCTTGTTTAAATAATTTAACCTAATGTATCACCAATCTGTGTGAAAAATTCTATGTATGGATTTAAGTGGACAAGTATACTGACAATCATCGTGGCTGCAATTCTTGAAATTCCAAATCAATGTGTGCATCTTATAGTACTAGTATGATTTCCTAAAGTTGCTAATGACTCTCGATGAAAACAAGAATCTAGCATCAAAAGATTTTGGTAACACGTCCTGAATGATTTGATTACCTATATGATTCCATAATGATTCGTTCTAGTTATGGTCAAAATAACTTGAAGCTGACTGTTCTAGAATTAAATCTGTTAGATATCTATCTTAGGATTTCCACCTTACACAAAATCACAAAAATATGTTTTAAATTCTGTCCTTTAGTTCTATCAGTCTCATTTGTTTAAGTTTCTCAGTTTAGTTATTAAAAGTCGGACCAAATATTGGAATTCTTTCTGGGATCTACTAACTAAAAAAGGTCACGTCTGAGGTGACCAAACGACTTTTCAAATAGATTTTAAGAGGATCACGTCTGAGGTGATCAAAAGTTGTCTAAGTTAAAATGGTCATGTCTGAGATGATCAAATGCTCAAAATGTTTAATCAAAAGTTAAAAGGAGTTAAGTTTCAAATGGTCATAAAGTCAAAATCATGAGTATGATCCATTTGCACGACTGGACAATGAGAATGGACCAGTCGTACGATTGGACCATACTTATGAACCAATAAACCGAATGGAGCATGAGTATGAACCATAAACACGACTGGCTTAGAAGAATGAGCCAGTCACCTGAATGGGGTTGACTGAATGAGTCAGTCGCCGGACTGAAACCCAGTCGGCCGACTCAATGTGATCGACTGAACAAATCGCACGACTGAGATCCAATTGCGCGAATGAAAAGAGTGAATGGATCTAGTCTCTCGATTGAAACCAGATTCAGTATAAATAGGGCTGTAGTCAATCACATATGTTCATCACTCCTCATTCGCCCTAAAATTGCCTGATAGTGCCATTACTCTGCCTGATTTTCCTTTGACCTTGCTTGACTTCAATTTGCTGTATTCTGATGATTGCTAGTGTTTACACAGGTACAATGTGGTGCAATCTACTCAAATGGGAATCAAATTTTACCCTAAATGACTGAATTCAGACCTAAATGGAACCGAGACTTAGTTTGACAAATTAACTAATAAAACTAAGTATTTCGTGAAATAAAAAGTTATTAGGGGTTATATTGGTCACTTGCGAGACTAATGAGCCAAACAACAAAGTCTAACACTATGTTTTGCTCAAAATTTGAATTTCAATTGAACAGACAGTCTGTCATGCGATTGGACACGCTGATGAACCTTAATCGCATGACTGAGCTGGGCGAATGACTTAGTCGGCCGAATGAACGAGGCGTATGAGCTCAGTCACCCGACTGAACTCAGTCGCAGGC
This sequence comes from Flaveria bidentis, assembly GCA_018326385.1. Classification (NCBI taxonomy): domain Eukaryota; kingdom Viridiplantae; phylum Streptophyta; class Magnoliopsida; order Asterales; family Asteraceae; genus Flaveria; species Flaveria bidentis. Next base: position 12,451 of record BJCM01094516.1, read on the forward strand.
TCAGTCACTCGACTGAACTCAGTCGCAGGCTCAGTCGCCCGGCTGAACCCAATCGCAGGCTCAGTTGCCTGACTGAACCCAATCGCATGCTAAGTCACCCGTTTGAAGTCAGTCGCATACTAAATCAACAGACTGAACTCAATCGTATGATCAATCACACAAATGAACAAGACTGATCTCAAACAGTTTAAAGTGAAATGGCTTCTTTTATGTGCTGATCTAATATGTATGTGTCTTGTGTTACAGGTTCATGGCAGATCGGTGGATCATAAACACTAAGCACAATATTTGTGCTCAATTGGATGCCACCACTCGGAATGCTGCCGATTTTGCTGGGATTATAGCATTCCTAAAGAGATTGAGGATTTATCGAGCGATATCTACACCGTGCACACCCTATAGGTCGATACAACAGGCCTTCTGGGAAGGTGCTTCTGTTGATCGATCGACTGAGCCCTACAGTATACATAGCTCCATATTTGGCCAGGAGATCGATGTCACAGCAGCTGATCTGAGACGGGTGCTTGATTTAGGAGATGATGCTGCTTATCCCATCAGACTACATCCTCTTATCGTAAGGAGATGTTTTCTTCGGATGAGGTACTCTGGGGACATCAATGCAGGTGTGCTCAATAAAAGCAACATGTGTCCCCAGTTCAAGTACCTAGCTCATGTTATACTGAAGTGCATTGCTTCAAGAAGGGGTAGATTTGATGACTTATCAGACCAAATCCAGAATGCCTACATGGCATTGGTGCTGAATCACCCTTTCAGCTTCTCCAACATGATATTCTCATACTTAATCGAGAATATAGAGGCAAAAGGCAAAGATGGCTTCTGCATGTACACGAGATTTCTGTAGATGATCATCAACGAGAAGCTTCCGACTTTGCCAAAGGAGAGCCATGATGTTGTATCTCTCGAGATCATAGACGATACTACTCTCGGGAGAATGAAGGTTTACAGGGGCAAGCAGGTAAAGCCCCCTTTAAAGAGACTGTTTGGGCACTTGGTGAGAGAAGACTACATGGCGCTAGCTCGGCGAAAGTGGCATCACGAGGACATTGATTTAGTTGTATAGCAGATTGCTCTACCCTTCGATGAATCTGATGGAGATGATCATGATTCTGATCAGGGAGGGGATGGTTAGGGTGGACCCGCATCAGCTCCTATACACCTGACTTTCAGATGGAGGAGGAGGAGTCAAAGGAAAAGTCTCTGGTGCGAACGATGGGGAGCCGTGTTGTAGCCACAGAGAGAGGTATACGGGCGGTTGGTGGACGCCAAGAGCAGTCCAGGGATGATGTTGCTCCTGATACAGATCCATCATATACCCCGGACCCGCCATCTAGCCAAGGGGGAGCCACAGTGTGTTAAGGCACAAGGAAGAAGAGAATGGCTCACCCCTATGGCATGAAGGGGAAGAGACTAAAGTTCACATTGACCTTTACTACAGCCACAGCCACCACCTCAGCCACTACAGTTACCACCACCACTACTACACCACCGGTCACTACCATATTTACCTCCACCTCCACCACAGCTACCACCACCACTACTACTACTTCACCCACCATCACCACTACAGCCACTCCACCACCCATCTACACCACTTCCACCACCACTACAGCATACCCATCACCACCCACACATACACCACCACAAATATTCACCACTGCCACCACCACCACCACTAGCCACTAGGCAGGACCATCATATCACCCATCTTTTCCCTCAGGATCATCTCTACTTCCTAATGTGGTAGAGGAACAACTTTCAGCACTAAATCGTATGGTGTTGAAGCTGTTGGCTGCCGATGACGAGAAGACTTCTCAACGACGACAGCTAATGGAGTTAACTGCTGCACAATCACAGCAAATCTCTTAGCAGGCACAACAGATAGAGGAGTAGGCTCAGCATATGGTTGCTCAAAGCCAAGAGATTGCCCAACTCAAGGTGCAGAATATGCTATTTACTAAGAAGATCGAGGAGTTGGAGGATGCCAAAAAGACCATCATGCTCAAACTCAAAGGCACAAAGGATGATCCTCTAAAGATACGTGAGGGTGATGATGACGGTGATGATGATAATAATGAGGATGATGATGAAGAGGATGAGACCAAAGGAGGAGATAATAAAGGTGGAGGAGATGGAGGAAATAATGAAGACAAAGGTGATGCATTTGCATTGGGTGCCACACAAGCAAGAGAGAGGCGGACCAAGAAAATTCAAGATCAAGGTGCCTCAACATCAGCCCCGACTACAACAGAGCATATAATTCAAGACAAAAGTAATGATTAGATGTTTATGTAATTTGAAATCATGTGTAATGGAATATTGTATCAAACCCATGTACCTGATGTTAATATTTATTTAATGTTTACGTCTTGATTATTGACTAATGGTTGATGTGTTTATATGTTTAAATGAAGCAGATCATTCATCTCAGCAAGATGAGTTCAATGTTGCTCCCCTTCAGCAGATCAAGTCTCAGCTCACAATGACACTTGATCTACAAGGGATCGTTAGGAGGTCTATGAGTTACACTCCTGAAGAAGGAGAAATAATTCATGACCTTACTGATGGAAATGTAGTCCCCAATCTGGGTGACACCCTTGTGAGTGATACATTTAAAACACTGGATAAGATGGAGCAGGAGTCGGAAAAGAAGAAAGATCAAGCCCAAGCCTCAGATGCTGATGTCAATCTCAAAAAGGCTGAATAGGGGGCATGTTTTGCAGAGATCAGAGCCCAACACAGTGCTCCAAAGTCTAGTACCTACACCAAGCTTTACAAAGTTAAGAAGCATCTGAAGGTGTCAGGAAAAATCATAGCGTGGGCATATTTTGATGATCTAAATGTTTATGCTATCAAAAGAGAGAAGGGAATCGAGTACTTTAGATTCCCACACAATCTGAAGACTCTACCCGGTTTTGAGCTTAACCAGCTAGCCAAATTGAAGCTGTTATATGCTGACCCTCAAAAGATGTCAGGCTGGTTTGAAGCTACTTTGAAGAGAGAGTACCACACCAGGTGGGTCAACTTCAAATCTCAACAACCAACAAGGTATATCAGAAGATCTGAAGTTTAATATTTCATTGATTATTGTGTGTTAACACTTATTGAACTAACTATATAGGTTTGTGGTTGTTTACATAGTTCTTAGTCGATAATGATTAAGAAACGTGCTTAAACTTAATCGTGTGAAGTTCTCATGCGAATGGACCATGCTAATGGACCATACGCATGAACCATTTCATGCTAATGAACCAGTCGCACGACTGAACTAGGAGACTGGATCAGTCGCATGATTGTGACATGAGATTGACTCAGTCGCACGAATAAAGCCTCAGTCGTGTGGATGGAACAATCGTATGACTCTGTCGCACGATTGAACCATACTAATGAGAAACCCTAACCTATAAATACCACTTAATTCGTGGAAAAACATAACAATTCGAAGACCTACGCACTAAATCGCACCATAGCCGTCTAGAGACCCTAGAACACCTGTTCCAAGTACATAGATCGCTGTAAATCATCCTACTATCGTTCTTGACGTTTAGTTACATTCTTGGATTGACTTTACATGCGTTCTCACTAATTGGATCGCCAATCAAATAGGATTCCGCACTATTTGAGTTAGTACACACGTTAATCAGTTAGTACTCCGTACCGTACACGGTCCTAACATATGCCATGCGGTTGAGTCAGTCGTGTTACTGAGTCACTGATTGATTCACTCATGTGATTTAATCATGTGTCTGGCTCAATCGTGCGACTGAGGTTCATATGCATGTCTATTCACATCTTGCTCTATTCAACACCATAAATTTGAATCTTTGTCAAAACGTTACATTACACTTCATGTTTAGATTCTTAGGTTCGTAGGGACCCGAAATAGCACTTAGTATCATTTACATCAACGTTTATGTCCATTTAAGTGGTCTATTTTAGAGTATTGTCTTGGTTCTTGTTTTTAAACATTTTTGGTCATTGTGGGTTCAATTAATCCATTCTTTTGATCAGATTTCAGTTTTAAAGTACTTGAAGATGAATAGTAATCGGTTAGTATCACAATTAGAGAAAAGTCAAAATAATTGAAAATTTGGATAGAGTGTCTGGTATTAGGTGGTTTTTGAGTGTTTTGAAGGGTGGTAGGGAATACGATCGATTGACCCCCCTTTTTATACTGTTTTAAGTTTTAGTTGTGCGACTGGACCCATGCACATGATTTATTCATGTGACTGGGGTTCAGTCGTGCGACTGACTCAGACTCCTTCATCCAATCGTATGATTGGTCCATTCTTGCGATCCAATCACATAATTGACCTATACTCATGGTCTAATCGTGTGATTGGATCATAATTATGGTTCAATCATGTGATTGGCTCATACTTATGGTTCAATCATAGGATTTGCTCATACTTATGATTCAATCGTATGGTTGGCTCATACTTATGAGTTTGACTTCATACATTTCCATACACTCAAACTTTAACTTTTGATTTATAACATTATGACAAATGATCATCTCAGACATGACCTTTTTAATAGAAAATGATTTAATCACCTTAGACGTGATCCTTTTAATTTAGAGCCAATTGGTCACCTCAGATGTGACCCTTTTTAATTTGTGATTCATAGAGTTCATCTAGTTATATAGTCCGACATCAATGCAAAGAAAATAACAAAAAAAAAAACAGAAAACAACTTGACTTAAATTAAAGCAAAACAAGACATATTTTTGTGTTTTTGGTTTGAGGTGAATTGAAACCTTTTAGAAATCATCTAACTGATTTTTCCTCCTGAGTAGAACAACTTCAATTTAATTTTTTTATATCTAGAAAGATTCATATGGAATCATACATATATATCATAATCATTTGGGACCCTTTTATATGTATTTTGATACTAGATTCTTATTTGTCAGAGAGTCAATGGCACATTCAAGAAATCATACTAGAGCTATAAGATGCACACAATGATTTTGATTGTCGAGAGTTGTAGACCCGATGATTGTCAGTATATTTTTCCACTTAAATCCATACACAGATTTTTGACTCACATTGGTGATGAGTTAGGTTTTATTATTTCAACAAGCATCTATGGATCCCACACTTATATGGTAATCAACATTCCTCAGGAGATTTTTGAGCGGTCTACGGGTATTTGAAAAGAAGAAACTATTCTAAGAGCTTTCAAAGAGATGCCAAACCTCAGGTTAGTGCCATCGCCCAACAGAGAGGCACAAACAACAATGAATTCTAGAATATTTAGGTTATGTTTATCCTCAGGTCAGTGCCATCGCACAGCAGAGAGGAACACAACCTATCTTCTTGTTAGAGCACTTTTTTCTTTTGCACATAATGCACCAACAATATTAGTCATTAGCTTGATTGTGCTTGGCAATTTGTCCATGTGCATTGCTCATTTTTATAGTCATTCGCACACATTTGTAGCGTTTATTTTGCTTGTCACACCTTATTGGAAATGTGTTGATTGTGTTAACCAGGGATAAGATGAAAACCCACAGCAAGTTGAACCAATTAGTTTTAATTTGATATACCCATGAGGTCTACTCCTCTATTTTGTTGAATCTACCAACACATCATATAATGAACTAGTAACCCCTAGGCCTACTTTCTCTATGTTATCTCAGTAGCAAACTAGTTTACTATCATTTTTCTTTTATTTTGGTTGGACTTCTCAGACTTGTAATTTGAATCTAGCATTTTGATCATTTAAATCCTTTTGATGTCCCAAACAAATTGTTCCCTGTGTACTATCATTTTCCATAACTTTTGAATCAATATCACAGATTTGATTTCTTTGCTTTCAAACTATCTGCCCCCCCTTTTTTAAGTAATTAAATACTGAAACTACACCATTCTCCGCCAAAAATTCTAAAACCAAATTTGTTTTTGTGTTTTTGGATTTTAAAAGACAGGAAAATAAAATTAAAAAAAAGAAAAA
>BJCM01094517.1:0-19397 GCA_018326385.1 Flaveria bidentis
ATATAAGCATGTAACCGAGACAAAAACCCAACATGAACACTTAAAAACCACGAATTCTTACCTTGAATTCAATCTTCTTCTTCTTCTTTTCTTCAACCAAGAGTTTCTCTGCTCTCTCTCTCTGTAAAACCGAATGATAATGGTGATGTGAAGTGAGGGTGGGCGGTCATGGCCACCTTTACACCAACTATTTGTGTATTTTTGTCCTTTTTTATATTTTTAACCTCTCAACTTGGGTTGATTGACATTTCCTTTCTTTATTCTTAAATTCTTATTCTTTCTTTTCTTTTTAAGAAATAACCGGGTGTTACACATAATCAACCAATTTGTCATGAAGTTCAGAGTATGTGATTGGGTTGTCTCAGGCTTTGATGACAACAACAATAGGTTTGAAGGCATCAGTGACAGGACTTTGGGCCAAGGCTAGATTATCGCAATTGTTCGCATGTCACGGAGGAATTCCGCAACATTACAAGTCCCTTTAGCATCGGCAATTGTTCGCATGTCCGGACTAGTAAGGCGTTCAATTTATCGTCCGATCCAGTTCTGAAAATATTGTTTATGGTTTTTTAAATGTAACGTTGAGTTTTCGAGTCTTGTTCAGGATAAAAATATTCTGAGCTACACAAAGTTATTTTAGTTGTACGTTTCTCTAAATGGATTGTGGTACGATTTTAGTTGAAAAACATATGAAGGAGCTCAATTAAAATTACGCTTAACCTTTAAAAGAGGGTATTTTAAATACCAGTCATAGTAGGAGCGTGGGACCCAACAACTAATGAAGTTAAGAGTATCGAAGCACTAGAGTAAATGCTTGTGACCTGCCACCACGTTAGTTTGTCTCTTTTGCTTACAAAATCCAATCTCTCATCTACATAATTTCAATAGGTGCCGTTAAAAAAACATAAATTCATTAGGTTTTGTTTTTTCTTTTCTAAAATACTTCATACGTATTCAACAAATAAATAATTTTATTATATTAAAGTATTTATCAGAGAGGACGAGTGAAATCCTTTAATTAGTGAATAAACAAATCGATTGTTTCATCTTCTGATTAACGATTTAATATGAACAAAAACTTGTACATAAGTATTTTACAAAAGCAAAAATATAAACCTAAAAAATAATATAAATTAATGAATAATAAAATATTAAAAATAATTAATAATAAATTTCAGAAATTTAAGTTTAAAAATTAATAAAATTCAAAATACTTTACTTACGATCACAAGGCTCAGTACCTGCCAACAAAATATAAATAAATATTAAAAAACTTAAACTTAAAATTAGAAAAAAATAATAAAAAAACCTTACTCATGGGACAAGGTTCATTACGTCCTCTTACTGTTAAGTTATTACGTGCTATAAAAAACATTGAATTAACTAATTTAATATTCTACAAATCAATAGCCCATATTCAAAGTGTCTTGATAATCATATCTTGATTTACATCACAAACATCTTATTATTGTTGTATGTTTTATAAATGTAAGTGCTAAACATTATGTCTCTTGGACATAAACAAAATAGGCCTCCTATATTGCTTATCAAGAGGTTTCAAAAAAGATTCTAAACCAAAGATTATGTAATTAGAACTACTAGGTAGTGTTTTGATATGTGTGAGTGACAATTTACATTGTATAAATTATTATGATAGAATGAAAGCAAAATTTTAATAGAACAAAATAACCTATTAAACAACGATTCTCATTCATTCTATATATCTTAAAATCATTTTATCCACCACTAAAAGCCACCACCACCACCAATGTCGATGCAAAATAATGATCCAAAATACAAGTATTTATTAAGTGACATGATATTTGAGTATTTTTAACCACGTGTCATAATAAAATATTATTTATAGATTCGTCATAAATCCTATAAAGTATCTATTAAAAAAAATAAAAAACTTTCTTAATTACTCTATTACCAAAAATTACATTTTAACACATTTAGCTTTTTATATTCATCTTTATAATTTACTATAAATCATTATTTTAATTAAAATAATATTTTTGTTACATATTGATTATTATCTTTTCTATTTTTTCTACTTAAAACCATTTTTAAAAATTAATAGAGACGAATATATTCAATCAAATATACAGACAAACTATAACATATTCTCTATTATCTACTTACAATATTTTCTATAATATAAAAAACACACATACAAATTAATACTCTAAAATATCAACCGAATGGATTTTGTTTTGGTTACAAACTAGAGTTTAATACATTAACTATAAGAGCATCTCCAATAGGGCGTATTTAGCCCTTAAAAACGTTACATCATCCGTTTTTAAACCAAAAACCATTGGGGTTTTTTTAAGGTAGATTTAATAGAGATGAACACCAAAAAACATCTGACATTTGTAGAGGTTGGACAGGGTTGAGTTTTAATATTAAAGAAAGGAAATTAATATATTTATTTAATAAAATATTTAGTTTTTCAATATTAGTTCAAGTGTTGGGCGTTTTAAGTCAATCTCATGCGTCTGAACAGTATCCAAGTGCCTAAACCACTGTTTAGGCACTTAACAGTGCTCATGCGCTCCAAACAGTGTTCATGCACCCCAAATAGTGCTCATGCGCCCAAACAGTGCGTCTAAACAGTGCTCATGAATAGTGCTCATGTGCCTAAACAGTAAATTTAATTTTTAAAATTTAATTTTTAATTTTTTACAATAAATTATTGTTTATTAAATTTAAAGCTTAAATTTCAAATTTTAAAATTTTAAAACCTCTAAAAAGTATTTAACTTTTATATTTAAAAAAATTAAAAGTTTTAAAAGTTTCATCCAACAAAAAACATATAAATATTTTATTTATATTTTATATTAACATATAAGATTGATATTAAAAAATAAATGTAAAAGATGATAATGATGTGATAATGTTTTTTTGATGTTTTTAAGTTTTATTATTGAAGAGTTTTTTTGTGTTTTTGAAAAATGAGTGTTTTTCTGATTTAGTTGCTTACTAGACATGTTTTTAAATATTTTTTTATTTCACCAATGGTGATGGTTAGGGGTGTTTGATTTCGGCTGACCCGGCTGACTGGCTGACTCGGTCAGCGGGTCAGGCCGTTTGATATGCATTTTGTGTCTGGCTAACCTGATCCAAGAGCTGACCCAAACCTGAAATTAAAAGATGCTGACCCATTCTCTTTGGAGACAAACCCAACCCCCGCGCGACCAGCCCTCCGTGCTCGACCCACCCGACCAACCACCGACAACGACCACCCCACCCACCCTACGAGCGCGACCACCGAACGACCAGCCCCCTGCGCAACCAACCCCTCCTGCACGACATCCCTCCTGCGTGATGACCTCCCTGCTCGACCACCGACCAACCACCGACGGCGACCACCCCACCCACCTTACGAGCGCGACCATCGAACGACTAGCCCCCTGCGCGACTGGACCCTTTTTGCGCGACGGCCCTTCTGCGAGACCAAGCCCTCCTCTTGCGCGATGTATAGTATGTTAGGGGGTTAGAGAGTTGCAGTAGGCAAAAGATGAAGGGAGTTAAGAGAGTCTGAAGAGCGAATGAGTGAGCACATTTGTGAATTGCTTGAAGTCTGTTAGGGGGTTAGAGAGTTCACCTGAGGCTAGCCCAAAAGTCACCCATAAACATAAACCAAGAACCGATGCAATGCATGCTTGATGGTTTAGTAGCTATAGTGATAGTGTTTGCAAACAATAGTGAAATAATTTATAAAAAGAGTTATTATCATTCAGTACAGCCACTCAAATATTGAATCAAACAATCAAATTTCAGTCAGATGTAAACTCAGTCAGAACTTCTGACTTAATCAAATTTTACTGAGTCAGTTTTATCAAACAACTCTTAAGTATAACACGGTACATTAAGGAAATAAATATAAAAACAACCGACACCCTTGGACGGGCACGCACACCATCACACCCCCCACTCTTCATCATTCATCATTTTTCAACCAGTCCACACTCATTTCACGAATCTCCAACCACTCCCTCAATACAACACCAAAGGAAACCCCCATTCATAATCACAATCAAAATCACCAACTTCATCAATCCAACAACCTTTAATTCATCAAATTTCCAACCGAAATGAATGATGGAGAAGCACCCAAAAAAGAAGCCTTGACGGTGGCCCTATCCACCACAACTGCAAACGGTACAATCAACGGTGGTTTGTTGACTAAAACTCGTTACAAGTTCTGGGCGATTGCTGCAATTTTGCTGCTAGCGTTGTGGTCAATGTTCACTGGGTCTGTTACTCTCAAATGGTCCGGTGCAGGAAACGACAACAACGCTTTATCCGGCTCGTTCGATACCCCGGTTCGCGATCTCGATATTCTGGTACTGATCTACCTTTCACACACACACACACACACGCTGTTTCGGTTGAATTAAATCTTATTGTAATTGTGTGAGTGTATTCAGGAAATAGAGGAGAGAGAGAAACTAGTGAGGAGGTTTTGGAATGTGTACACACACAGCAAAACTGTACGGTTGCCGCGGTTTTGGCAGGAGGCTTTTGAGGCTGCCTATGAGCATCTGACAAGCGACGTCTCTCAATTGAGAGACGCCGCTGTGTCAGAGATCGCCAAGATGTCCTTGGTGTCTGGGGATGTTGAAGCATTGCCACTTAATACGGTTCGATTTCGAAATCGAACTAATTAATTGTGAATTGATAATCGAACTAATTACTTGTGACTCATGAACATGTGTTTGTTTTGGGTGTGTAGGGGTCAGGAGGGAGGAGGAGCTTGAGGCATGGTGTCGGCAGGAGGAGTGATGTTTAGGTATGCACACCAAGTGTTTGATGAAATGTTGGTGAGTGGTAAAAGTTTAACATGGTGAAGGTGTGTTTTACTAGTGCTTTTTGTACCAGAAACGTGGGCAATATTTATACAAGATAAGGGATGATAATAATATTGGGATATTGAATTATTGATACGTGTCTAGACTTTGAGTCTCATGGCTGCCTAGTAATATTCATATGTGAAATTTTATATGGATGCACTGCTACGCGTAACTCTTAATATATCTAACACCTAAACAAGTAGCTTACGTTGTAAAAAAATATCACAATTTTATATTTTGAGAATCATAAATAAAAGTACAACACAAAAGCTATGCTATGTGTTATGTTTTGATGAGTGTGAGAAAAAATATAGTTACACAATGAAGTGGTCATGCTCATTGCTCACACCAATTAAAGGTGTGAAATGGGTTAGTGAATATGAAGGGGTGAGGAGAAATAAATGGATCGGAGTGGTAGAAAGTCTAGCGCCCGTGATTATGATCATGTTGGAGAGGGCCACACCCCAGGAGGCGGTGTTTCAGCCCCTGTCATATCACCTACGTTTATACCCTTGTAATAGTATAATATATCAAACATGTAAAGCATATTTTTTTATTTCTTATAGTTAAATACCTTAATTTTTTTTTAAGTATAAGTTAAAACTTAAAACCCTAAGTAAACTTGAGAGATTGTGATTATAATTTACAAGTGTAATTCATTTTGATAAATAATGTAGATGATAAAATTCGCAATTCATCAATCATAGATGACGAGTGATAGACGGGTTTGGTCTACTTGATTATATAACAAACTATTGATGTCATGTCATCGTTTGGTTGAAACTAATGAAACAAGTGGTTTTTTTTTAAGTCGACAAAACTAATAAAATGTGTTTATGTTAAAAGTTCTTTTAGAATACAATCAACTTATTAAAAATTCAAGTCCAATGATAACCAATAAAAGAGTTTGATTTGAAGAGAAAAATTATGGTGGGATGAATAACTATCTAGGTTTTCATTTGATAACATGCTCGGCATGTCCACTTACAAGGGTAGATGGAATTATGGAGAGATATTAACTTAAAAAAGTAAGTTCTAACATAGGGTTAGGTTCAAGTGAAAACATTATAGTATTACGAAAACTTATTACAATAAATCAGAATTTGTTGGAATTGCATTTTTACACATACAAAAGATTATGACATTTATATATATATATGTTTGTGATTTCGCAAGTGTAAAAAATGTAACACTAGTGTAAGTTTTAAAAAAAAAATGCATGTGGGTGTAAGTAAACTTAAACCAATGTCCACTTTTTTACACATACAAATTTATACATATATGTTATAAACCATAATCTTATATATGTGTAAAAATATTAGTCTAACAAAATAATAATAATTTGAGTTAATCTCGGTTTTCGTCCATGAGTTTTGTAAATTGTCTCCACTTGAGTACCAACGTTTATTTTGTTTCAATTATTGGCCTGAGTTTTGAAAACTATTTCTATTTTAGTCCTTTTAACTAACAGTGTTAATATTTTCTATTAGATTAGTTAAAAATGACCAAAATACCCTTAAGAGTCTCACTCTCCTTCTTTCTTCTTTCTAATAACACCACACACCACTACCACCACACACCACCGCCGCCAAACACCACCGCCCCACACACCACCTCCACCACACATCAACGCCGGAGTTATGGATCTGGCGAACGGTTTGCACTACGTCAACATGTTGTTCAGTCAGATCGACGTTGTGTACACTGCTTTGGGGCGATTGGGGTATAAGAAGACGCCAGTGCAGATATCGGAGATGGGCTGGCTGTCAAAGGGGGATGAAGATGAGATCGGAGTATCGCTAGAGACACAAATAAGTATAATGGGAACTTGTAGAAGATGATCGGTGAGAAAAGGGGAACTCCGACGAAGCCTAATGTGGATCTAAACATTTTTGTTTTTGCGATATTTAATGAAAATTTGAAGTCGGGGCCGACGTTGGAGAGGAATTATGGGTTGTTTAAGCCCGATGGAACGCTGACGTATGGGCTGGGGTTCACCGGAATTGGGGTCTCTTGCAGGTATTCAGCCGGTGGCGACGGCGGCATCAGTGGTGGTGGTGGCGGTGGTGGCGGTGGGCCGTCACTGTATTTGTCGTCGCCGACGAACTCATCGAGTGGGTATCTGGCGATTTCTTCATCGACGGAGAGTTTTTATTTTTGTTTTTTTGTTGAGGGTGTTTTTGGGGTGGGGTTTGTGCTAACGTGCATCGGGGCGGTGATGGATTAGAAGTTGTTGAGGGTGCTAGTGCAGACGAGTTTGGTGGTGTCGCCGCCGATGAAGGCGGAGATGACGACGACGCCGGTGATAAGGGCAATAAGGGAGAAGGCGATGGAGATGGCGGTGGTGTGTGGTGTTGTGAAGAGAGAGATAGAGAGATAGAGAGAGAAAAAAAGAAATAATTTGAAAGAGAGAGATGTTATTTATACCCCTTGGGGTATTTTGGTCTTTTTTAAAAAATCTAACTAAAAATGTTAACTCCGTTAGTCAAAAGGACGAAAATAGAAACGAATTGTAAAACTCAGGCCAATAATAGGGACAAAATAAACGTTAGTACTCAAGTGGAGACAATTTGCAAAACTCAGGGACGAAAACCGAGATTAACTCTAACAATTTTGATTATCTTGATAGTTTTTCGTAAGTTATCGCTATAAAATAAAATATTCTTTTAACTTTCTCTTTCTAAAATAACCATTATGGTTCAATATTAAGGAGTGTTAAAAAATCTCTAAGTCAAACTCAAATTAAGAGTAAGCTGTCATAAAATAACCATTATGGTTCAATATTAATGATATTTTTAGTAAAAGTTTTCATTATAGTACAAGTAAAGGAAAATTTTGAACGAAAGAATACTCATAAATAGTATTTTCATTGTGTCTTTTGTTTCCATTCTTATATAAAATATAGTTATAACATACATTTGTCTCTAAAGTTTATTTATTTAAAATAAAAGTTCCCTACATCTCATTTCTAATATCTACCTCTATCTAATTAAATAATATTTTTATTATTTTTACTATATTTTAACTCAAAACCAATCACAAAAAATGTGGTGAATAAAACCAGTGAATCCCTAAATAGTAAATATGACAAATGAGAAGTAAGTATACGAGGCGTTCGCATTAAGTTCTTTATATCCATTTCTTTATATCCAATACATTCCTATAATTTATGAAAATTATAAGGTTTTAATCAAATTTGAAACTACATCTCATTCCTTAAAGAGTAAATTACTATTTGCGTCCTTGAGATTTTACGAAAATCACAGTTCCAGTCCAATAGTTTATTTATTACACTAACGGCCCAATAGTTTAAAATTTTGTTTCAATTTCATCTGAACTATTAACACCGTTAGAATCTTCTATTAAAGTAATTTGAAATGACGTATGATTTAAAAAGTTACAAAATAAATTACAAATGAAAGCCCACCTACCCACCCCCACCATAATTTGCTCTCTTTTTCCTATGCTCTCTCTCTACCCTAGTCTCACCCCAACCCCAACCCATTGCCACTGGACCTCCACCACCCTATCCTGCCATCAACACCACCATCAAAGACGAAAACAACCACCATCAAAGACGAAAACAACCACCATCGTCCATTGTACACCGTCAAAGGGGTGGTGGTCGCCGCCGGCAACCGAACTCTCTTTTCTTGAACAAATGTACACATATACAAATCACCCACCCTATAACTCTCTTTTCATGAACAAAATGTTAGGGTTTCTTTATCACGACCACTGCATTTTCATTGTTGGCGACCGAACACCACCACAACTTCATCGTTGGCCACCAAACACCATGACAGCTTCATTGCTAACCACCAAACACCCCAAATCTTTATCGCCGATCGCCCAACACCACTAGATCTACATTGTCGGCCACCAACACCTTGAATAGATTTGAAAATTGATGGTGAAGGCGAAGTCTTTTTTGATCTGAATTGGAGGGAAGAAGATGTGATGGTCTAAGACAACCCAGGTGATGATTATACCGGTGAAGACGCTGCTTGATGGAGGTGGTTGAAGTCGGCGATGAAGATGATGGTTGTTCTTCTGGTGTAGTAGACGATAGTGGTGGTTGAAGTCGACGGGACTGGGTATGGGCCGAGTAGTTTGATCTAACAATGGCACCCTGGTTTAGTTTCGAAACCCCCAAATTATACATCACCCGGGTTCCGACCTGGGTGGTTACGATGGTGAATGACGTGGGTGGTTACGGTGGTGAGTGATGTTGGAAGCACGATGGTGGTGGTGTGTGGCAGTGAGGGATTGTGGTAGTGGGTGGCGATGAAGGTGAGGGGTGGTGGTGGTGGTGGTGGTGATTTAGGTTAGGGTTAAATGATAATGATAGTTGATGACAAGGGTTTTATTTATATTATTATTTACAAAAGGTAATATAGTCGATTCATATTAACTTAACAGAATTGCACTAACAGAATTAATGGTTTGGGTGAAATTGAATCAAAACGTGAAACTATCGAACTGTCAATGAAATAAATAAACTATTAGATTAAAATCGTAATTTTCATCAAACCATAGGGAAAAAATAGTAATTTGTTCTTCCTTAAAATAAGGATAGGTTTAAGGTTTCATTGGTTGATTTTACTTTATAGGAATTGATTCATTGTGTTAAGTCTAGAATGTTGTTTCATAAGAAAAAACGTAATTTCTCTGCGACGGACGTGCTAATTTTTTTTATAATTTTACTTTTGCAGCGTTGTGTGTAATTTGGAATTTAAGGTGTCAACCCAAACTGTGTGCTTTTAGAAGAAAATGTATGTTCAATTGAATTTTGATCAAGATACGAACTACGCATAAGTATTTATTATTTTTCTACAAGTAAATTACACGAAAAGTCCCCGGGGTATGCATGTATTGTAAATTTAGTCCCTACTTTTAATAAATTACAGATTCAAGCTTGAACTATGCCAAGAGTGCATGATGACAGTCCCTAACACTAACAAAACATAATTTGCTCAGTTACGTTTATGTAAAAATACCAAAATACCCTTACTTTTAAAATAGAATTACTCTAAATAACTTACACCATCATCTTCTTCATCTTTTAGCCTACCCACCACACCTTTTCATCATCTTCTTCATCTTCATCACTCACCCTACACCACCACCAACCACCACCATCCTCCACCTTCCTCCATCACCTTCTCCACCATTAAACCATCAACCCTCCACACCTTAATCATCACCATGGTTGTCTCCACCTACCATTAACAAGCTACCAAAGCAACCTGCACCCTTAACCCACCACCTCCCCACCCACCTCACCACCATTATAGTAGCAAACCGCGTGTCATCATCTTCCCAAATCCCAAAATAAAACATCCTCCATTTTCATTGATGTACAATCAATGAACCACCCATGTTTGCACGATGGTGACCTATTCAAATCAAATCTGTGAATCAATGGTGCCCGGTATCATGTTTACCTTATGGTGTAACCAAAATGGCAGGGTGGGTTGTCGTTTAAGGCGGTGGTGGCGGGCTGGTGGTTGGATGTGGTGGTGGTTGGTTGTTGGTTATTGTTAGTGAAGAATATGAAGAAGAAGAAGATCATGGATGGAGTGGTGAGTTAATATTGCAGGTGGTGATGATGGTGGTGGGTTGAGGGTAGAGGCGGTGGAGGTGGTGGGTTAAGGGTAGAAGCGGCAGCGATGGTGGGTTGAGGGTATAGGCGGTGGCGGTGGTGGGTTGAGGGTAGAGGATAGAGGTGATGGTGGGTGTTGAATGTTTAGAAGAAAATAAAAATGGGTATTTTGGTCTTTTTAAAAAAACTAACAGAAAAACTTAACTTTTGTTAGTTTTAGGGAGTGTAATCGTGCACTCTTGGTATAGTTCAAGCCCATATCTGTAATTTATTGAAAGTGGATACTAAAGTTGCAATACGTGCATACCACAGGGACTGTCCGTGTAATTTACTCTTTTTCTACTAACAAATCTATCTTAATTTCTAAATTACTTCAAACTATTTTACATCATTCTTAGGTTTGAACTTAAAACTTATCATCTAAGAAGTAAATCCTTTACCAAATAGGCTAACATTACATTTACATTAGTATTTACTTGTTATTGTTGAAGGGTAGCACGATGAAGACATTTAGTCATGCTTATCCGGATATGTAATTACACGATCGTTATGCACCAAGATGGATTAAGCATTAGATAGTATGTTTATACTTTAAAAATATAAGTTGTTTGTTTATTTGTATCACACCCCTCGTCGGCGGAGGAATCGCAAGGAGGTGACGTAATCGGATATTTTGAACACATGGTACTTAAGGAAACTTAATTTCATTCATGCATTCAAAATAAACTTAGGCAACAAAGTATTAGGGTACAAGTTTTTAAAGATTCAAGTTTATGAGCCTAGCATCCTAAGCTTATACAAAATAATATTCTGTTGTGCCCTAGTCGTGCCATACTTAAGTGAATTCCAAATTACTAACCTTGGTTGTTTCCTGAAAAACATGTTAAAAATGGGTTAACAATAATGTTGGTGAGCTCGTAGGGTTGAGACTCGATCAATCGTTGTAGTCAAGTATGAATCAAAAACTCATCATATAAAGTTGTCATAACATGAGTAAGGTGAAATGTATTTTATGAGTCCACAACTAAGCCTTTGACTGCATGTCTCGTTCGATACTTATTTGAAGTATGAAAATAAAAATCAAGTTATAGTCTGCGTGGTAATAATCATTCAATATCGTTGACTGTGTATTTAAGTTTTCCAATCAGTTAAGAGAATGAGATTGTCAGTCTTGATAGTACTATCTATATTAAGCCTGTGGCTCCAACCCGGAGTTAAGTAGTTGTGTAAGATAGCGAGTTATTTGTAAGTCCAACCCAATAAATAAACATTCATCACCAAAACATGTATAAGCATAAGACATAATAGTAATTATTCATGAAAAATCGTTAAGTAACATGTTTCTCCCTCAAAATTAGTAAAAGGAAAAGGGGCTACGAAAATTCACTTTCTAATACGAATCACGTGTAACAAGATGGATTACACTAAACCGAAGCAGTTCTAACAGATACATGTGGTGTGCAAACAAGATTTACATTCCGATGGAGTAAGTTGTTAAACCAAGTGACGAGTCAAGTGTTACATGAAATAAGTTTTACTTATAATTTATTGATTGAAAAGTAAACTTATTCAAATTTATGGTTTTGTATGTTTAACTAACCGTAAGCAATTTTTTATTATGAACTTAACTTAAAAGAAACAGTGTATAAACATAAATACATAATATGAAATGAGCATATTTTGTCATAATTATAAGTTCAAATGTGATTATACAATATTTTGTGATTTAAAGTTTGTTTACCTGATTTCTGTGTTTTTAATTAATCAAATATACAAAATAAATTATGGGACTTTTATAATACATATATATGCGTTTTAACTTACTATAAAAATAAATGTAACACTTTGTGTAGTTCATTTAGTAGTCCAAAAATAATTATATTGTTTCAAAAGTAAGTGCAACTATTTTCTAGAGTTTTAAATTTATTTAAGTTGGTTGAGGGTTGAAAACTTAACTAGTTAAAATGATACTACTCGGTTTTAAAAGCTAACTTGTAACACTAAATTTAAGAAAAAGAATCAAGTCAATTGGGTAAAAATTGAGGGAGTTATGGCTTCTCAAAGTTGACCTAAGTATTCTGCCAAAATATCCGGTTTTGACATTTCGTTTCAAAATTGATTTTTTAGAGCCCAAAACTTAATGAAAATTTGTGTATTTATTATGGTTGGAAATATAACACTTTGAACTTAAATTTAGGCTCAAGAATCGTACATTTTGATTTTGTTTTGTGCAATTTATGACCTTTCAAAGTTAGGGTAATTTTCTGACAAAATCCGTTTTATACATCGAGCAACTTTCAAATCATATATTTTTATGTGAATAAGTAATGCACTTGTTTTCTTGAATATTAGATGAATTAAACACATATATATACTTATAATTTAATTATATTAAACATATTAAAACATTGCTTAATTGTAAGCGAATAAATACCTAAACGTTTGCAAGAAACGAAGCTTGGATGGTGTGCGTGTGTGTTATGGTCTTGCTGTTACGTCTTGGGCAGCTTGTGGACTTGCTTTTGTGCTAAGTTTCAGTAGGGTTAAAGTTTGTTTAATAGGATGATTATTGAATGGAGTAAGTGGAAGTTTAGTGTATTCTTGATACAACTCAAAAGGGAGGTATTTATATGGGATTTTTGACGGTGTATTCATGAAGTATGATGGTAAATGATAGGGAATGACATGGTTCATGAAAGTAATGGCTGGAAGTGTTAGGGGGATCCTTTTTATTGTTTGATTCTTAGAAATAAATCTCTTTATGTCTGCAGGATCGATATATGTCACTAAACACTTAGTTTTCTCTCAAACTCACTTATACTCACACGGTTATGATGAAGCAGAATCTCAAAGAGTTGATTATAATATACTAAGTAACTCAAGAACACAAAGAAATAATTTTCAAAGTACTTATATATATTACTTCTCAACTCTAAGTTTACAAGACTCTTACAATCATGATACAAGAGTTATAATGAGAAACTATATATATTACTACCTATAGTCATATATACTTTGATACCAACTGTAATCCTATAAATAAAGCAAATACTATAAAGCTATAATTAAGGTATCTTAGATAATGTCTTATCTAAGATATGGAAGTCATGACATATCCATGACTTACCTTTTTTCACCAACTAAAGTTGGTAAATATACTAACTGATAAAGTGTGAAGAGTGGATTAAAATATGGTCAACTATATGGCCTTTTGGGAAAGCGCCATGCAGTATCAGAGGTCTGCAGTGGAGTGTCAGAGACACCATACTTATGTCCACTGGTTCATAGCAGGTACATCCAAAGGTTAACTTTCTTCCGAAGCCACTTATACTTCAAAAGTGGCTACTTCTTCCAAGGCTTTCTTTGGACTTCGTTCTTTGGAAGTTGTAGTATTCATGTCTTCTAAGTGTTGAACTCTCGGAAGAGCAGAGACTTGGTCTTCAGAAGCTGAAACCTATCTTAGGAAGTTCCTTTGATATTTGCTTCGGAAGTTCAGCAAATACCTTCGGAAGTGCTGAACTTGTCTTCGAAAGAACTTCATTAGTTGTACTCAAAATACTCTAAGTGTTTGGTTTTGGTTGCACCAATGTAAGGCCTCGTTTCCGGGATGCTTACAGCTGGTCAATCATTACACATAAAACATATATCTCACATTAACTTTGATAAACATTGTAGCAGAAACATCAAAATAACTTTTTATTTCATTATAATAGCTTTTGCAAAATAATACAACATTCATTACAAAATATTATATAAAAGAATGCCATCCAAAATGAGCCAAGTAGCCACCCCATGCCATCCTCAGCAACCATTACCTGCCAACTGATATACAAAAAAGTCAGCGTTACTGAGTGAGTTCTAGTTTTATAAAACTTTACATTACCTTTCATTTATTAAAGCATTTTCATTACTATCGCACGTGATCACACATCATACGTACATTAAGGTAATAGTTATTATCTTCATCGTCGTTCGTTTCGTACATTTCGCACGTTTTGCACATTTCGTATTTATCGCACTTTTTGTACATTTATTATCTTTCACTTCTATCTAGGTCCTGTCATGTACTTAACCCCCCTCTAGAGCACAAAGAAATTCATCTAGGGTTAAGCGACAAGGACCCCATAACGCACGTATAGAGTGGTCACTAGGACAGACTCCCACTGTGTGTGTGAACTCTTATGGGTTCGCCAAGATTGCACGCTGTATGACACACAATAATTAGGATATCGCACGTATTGGAGCAGTCACCAAGACTGAACTCATACTGTGTGTATGAACCCTTACGAGTTAGCCAAAATCACACGTTGTAGACACACATAGTTGAGCTAACAACTCTCAGTGAGTTGTGAACCTCCTTTCTTTTGCTTGCAAGACTTTTCATTCGTTCATTCATTATGTTCCACTTTCATTATCTTAAATTTTTCACTTTGTTAAGATAATACTTTACATTCATTAACAATATCACACCACGTAAAGTCACATCGTCACACGTAGTAAAGAACATAATAAACATATCATACATAAGTATAACATCATCATGCATCATCATACATAACATACACCATCACATACGCATCAATCATACATCATCATACATGCCCATCACAATCTATAACCTCAAAAGTCAACTTATATAGCCCCCGGGATCATCCCAAGTCAAAGCCTACATATCACTTTTCCCCCGAAAATCAGAAAATATTTCTAAGTCCTTTAGGCGTATGAACACTATTCAGTCGCATGGCCTTTCAGGCGCATGAGAACACTTAGGCATATGGACACTATTGGGGCGTATGAACACTTAGGCGTATGGAGGGCTTCCAGACACATGAGCACTATAGGGCGTATGGACCCTCAGTCGTAAAACCTTCAGTCGCACGACTTTTAGTCATGTGACCTTTAGTCGCATGACCTTCAGCCGTATGGCCTCCAATCATATGCCCTTTAATCGCATGACCTTTGGCTGTATGACCTTTATTCGTATGGCTTTCAGGCACATGGCCTTCAGTCGCATGCCTTTCGGCCATATGGCCTCCAGTCGCATGCCATTCGGTCACAAGGTCTCCAGTCGCATGAGCTCTAGCTGGGTGCAGAATGCAATCTCATTCGAACCTGTACAGCAGATTGCAGTCTCCAAACCTTTTCTAACCTGTTCTAAGCTTAAACCAACCATCCTAAGCCTTAGAAACCCATACACATCACCATTCAAGCATGACCTTGCCCGAATTCAAACCCCACCCAAATCACATACCACATACATACAAGTACACACCAACACAACCAAATATGATTTCATATGTATTCCAGCCCCAAAATCAGTCAAAAACGTGTAAAAGACGGGTCCTAGAACTCACCTTAACAACCTCTTTGAGTAGAACTTCCTTTGAACCCGTTTGCTTCAAGCTTCACCACAAAAACCCACTTGGAATCGACTCTTCACCTTGATTCTTCAAGAAACCCGAATGTTCTGCCCTTTTCCCTTTCTCTCTCTCTGATCTGAACGGAAGGGAGTATTCGGGGAGAGTGGGCTGCCATGCCTCCTTTACACCCACTCTTCCAAACTTTTGTCCTTTTTGAAACTTTTTACCCCTTGACTTGGGTGAAATATCTTTTCTTTCTTTTTATTTCTTTTTCTTCACTGTATTCTTCTTTCTTTGACTTCAAATAAAATAACCAGGTGTTACAACCAACCTTCCAAGATCCAACAAACTCTCCCTAGCTGATGCTACCAAAACCTCACTTGTTACTGCTTCTCAAAGCTTTCAATACCACGTAAAGCAGATACTTATCTGTTTCTTTGTTCTTTCCAGAAGTGGTGCTGAGAGTTTGTACAGATCATTCGTGGGCAGGAGATCCAGTCTATCACTCTGAATGATATGTGCCCTCTGCTGAGTCCATCTAAAGAGAGTTAGTTGACGGGAGTTATAGTCATACTCACATCTAACTATTGGTTCCAATTCAGGGCCATCCACCATTTGTAGAAAGGATTTGCCTTTGATTGTTGACCTTTCCTTGTCTTCCTTCTCTTCCAGCTTCAACTCCTCTTCAATCTTGGCTTGTGCAGTTAGCTCAGCAAGATGAAGGCTACTTAATTGATTTCTGATATGGACAGCTACCTCAGAGTTTGAGAGGTTGGAGAATGGCTTCTCTGCTAACTCAGTAATATCAAATCTGCTCAAGTGTAGCATAGATGAGGCATTAAGCCTATTTAGCTTGCCATTCTCTCTCTCAATAACAAAGTTATGAGAAGAGTCTTCAAACCTTCACTAGACAATCTTCTTTCTTGGCACGAGGGGTTTGCTAGGTACTTTGTCCCCCTTCTTGGTATCCAGTAGAGTCACTAGCTTCCTTCTTAGCTTCTTCTCTTAATCATTTAGTGAATTTGAGTTGAGTCCAAGAAGTTTAACATCCTGGTCCAATGTTCCTCTTGGAAGATCAAGGAATTGATATCTTATGAGGGAACAAGAGGATCCATCTACAAAAGTTAGCTTGACAGAGTCCTCCTCACAAGAGACATCGCTTGAGGTTGTGCATCTAATAAGCTTCATCTTGATCTCCTTAAACTCCTCTAAGGAGAGATGTTTAGAAGGCTGAGGGGATGGTTTGGATGGTTGTTGGGTAGGTGGAGGTGTTTGGGTTCTGAGTAGTGTTTTCGATTGAAGGATAATAAGTTGAGGTGGTTGTGGTGATGAGGTAGGAATTATGGTTGGTGTAGGTTCAGGGGTGTAAGGTTTTGAACAGGGTTCAGTTTTGATAGGAAAGGGAGATGGGAAAGGCTCAGGTTAAGGTTGGGGTTGAGTTTGGGTTGTAGATTGGGGTTGAAATGTTGGTTTGAAGATTGTCCCATGTCCCCTTTTGTACATTTATGTTCTTTTTCCCAAGCAAATGTCAGCCTTGATGTTATTGACATGTCGCTGGAGTGTCTTTTTAGACATGGGTCCCACTTGCCTACCAGAGAAGCTGAGAGCCCAGAGATAGTCCTTCATCTAGGCCTTCTCACCTATCTTCTTGGCAGCAATGACCCCAACTTCTTCTTCCTTTCTTTTCTTCTCCCTCATCTTCTCTTTTGTAGTTTTCTTACTCTCTTTCTCCAGCTGATCCTGCTCTTTGTTAAAGAGCCATAGGATCATGTCATTGTTGTGTGGAGATAGTTCTTGAAAAGTGAAACCCCTGCAGGTTAAGAAATTTATCCTTTCCCTCCTAAGCTGCAAATCAACTTCCCTTTTCTTCCTTTCTCTTTCCTCCTCTAAGGCCAACCTTGCTGCTTCCTCCTTTCTCTCAATCTGCAGCATGGTTGTCTTTTCTAGCTCTACTAACTCCTCTAGTGCTAGCATGACTATATCTTCAGTGACAGCTCTAAGCTTGATGAGCCTGTCAATGATCTCCACCCTTTTTCTTGTTGTTGACTGCCGCCTGGTTGGCTGTAGCTGCTTTGGAGCTGGCAGCTAGCAACTTCCCAATTGGGAGTCTACCTTTTCTTTTAAGTTTCTCAATCCTCTCCTCCTTCTGAATCTCTTCCACATTCATCTTTTTCTTGCCTTTAACATCTTTGGGAGTGCTAGACTTTGGTGGTTCTTGGATGGAGGGTTCATGTTGAGACATGTAGGATGGAGATAATGAACTTGTTTGAGCTAGGGTTAGGTTGAGAAAGTCATCACCATTCACCTCAGATGCCAGCTATAGAATTACATCTGTGATGATTAGATCCTCGGAAAATGAGAACAGGCTTTCCACAGCTTCAATCTTAGTGTCGAAAGATTGAAATTGTTCTTCCGAGACTTTGACTTCAGCTTCGGAAGTCTGAGGGAATGCACTATCTATCCGAAATATTTCAGTTGCTCGGCCATTAGTCTTTATTTCCCCTTCAAAATGAATCTTAGGTTCCATTTGGGCCTTAGGTTGACCAACTTCTTCCATAGTGGTAGAATGTGCACTTAGCCTATAAAGCTCTTCAACTCCAAAGTATATCATATCCACATCAGGGCTAGGCTGATCTAAAGAAGATCTCAATAGAAATTTGGAGAAGATCCTGTTGAGATCTTTGAGCATCCTTGGGTCCATTTGCAGGACAACTTGAAGAGGCTCAGGAAAGACTGTTGTTGTAGGAGCAGGGTATCTAGCAGATAGAGAAGTTAAAGCTTAGCTATGTGGTTCCTCTGTTGTTTGTCTCTGAACATTCTCTCCCTTTTTGGTAGCATCATCTTGAGAGTTAGATGAGCTAGAGGAAGAGGTCAATAAGACCTGAATAGGTACGTGCCTGACAGATCTCTCAATCTGTTTCTCAGCTAGTTGAGCCTTGAGATGTTCAATCTCAAGTTGCTGAGTGGTAGACCTATCCTCTAAAGTCAACCTTTGAATCAATATTTGAGACTTTAGAAAGTAGGTCTTTGTAGAGAATATATATAGAAGCTGAAGCAACCAAAGTCTTTCTGCATGCATGCTGCACAAGTACTGAAGAAGAATGCTTCGGAAGTTTCACACATGCAACAAAAATATTCTAAGTGTGAATTCTTCCAAAGCCAAGACCAATATCTTCGGAAGCTAAAGATGAAGTCTTCTGAAGCTTCAGAGACAAAGTCTTCCAAAGCTCAACTCTTGAAGACAGATTTCTTCCAAAGACTTTTAACAACATGCTTTATCTGATGTACTTTTCCATAAAGCTGGACCCTTTTTCGTTACAACTCTGTAAAGTCACCAACTTACATGAGTTGGTGAAAAGGTCCATGCTTTTGGTAACTGTACATTGAGGTCTTGAGTCTATAACTTTCTACTTCATGTACTTGATCCTTTTTGTAATAGATAAGGATGTGAGCTATGGCATGTCATAGTCACTAGTCAAAAGGCAATCTGCCTTTTGACTCTACAATTGATTTTGTTTTGTGTCTAGTCAATTGTATCCAGCTGGCTTTCATAGTATGGCCGGCTGTAGGATG
>BJCM01094519.1:0-11468 GCA_018326385.1 Flaveria bidentis
TAGTATAGGCTTTAGCTAAGGGATCCCAGCTGGTATCAAAGTATATCCGGCTGTAGGTAGTATTATATATAGGTTCTCTTTATAACTCATTGTCACAACTGCTTGTAAGAGTCTTGTATTATTGAGTTGAGAAGCAATATATAAAAGTACCTTGAAAATTACTTTCTGTGTTCTATATTACTTTCTATATTGTGATCAACTCTTACGGATTCTTCCCATACCCGAGTGTTGTTCTAGGTGAGTTTGAGAGAAAACATTGTGTTTAGTGACAAACATCGATCCTATAATAAGGATAATAGAAATTTTTGTAAAAAAATTATGTTTTCTTGTAATATTTATATTATTGATATAAAATGACATGTCACTACGAGTGACAAATTTTGTTGTGAACTAGGATGAAAACTCTGATATGAGTTTTAAAAGTGTTTTATATATAAAAAAAGGTTAGGTGTGTTTCAACTCAACTTAAATGGGCTGTTGATTGATTGTTGTCGGTCGACACTCAACTTGATGAGTTGTTAATTGACTATTACACTATACAAGATTGTCTATACCTAACTACATTGGCAGTTGTAATTATCTGTCTTTTGGAGACAACATTGTACTACAGTTGTTGATCTCTAACGTGTCAATTATCTGTCTACGTTGTACATATGTTATCCTGAAATAGGAATAGATGTAAAGTTATTAGTTCTTGGTGTTTAGATTTCTTAGTACAAATTCCTCTTACTTGTATAGTTTTAAAGTTAGCTTGTAAGCTCACTTGTTATCTACTAACATTTACTCATTGTAATAAGAAAATATTAATCAAGTGAATACTTTGAAAGAACATATTATATCTTTACTTTTACTCAAAGTAACTGTTTTTGTTAGTAAGATAGTTGACTTAGATTCTACATTTGTCATATGCCAATCACTAGAAAAGTCTTATTAGTCAATAACCTGATTCAACATAAACATAATCTAGCGATGTATAAGAGTTATGTTGTATCATGTTTTTTTAATTATTAGACTTCAATCACCTAGTTAGTCCTACAAAATAACTAAGTACTAGTTACACATGCTTAAAAAATTATTCTAACTTAAACCCGTTTTTAACATCATGTTAATCATTTTTCTTAATTAATTAATATAAATATATATATATATATATATATATATATAGTTTTAAACCAAATAAAATATTAGAGTAAACTTCGCTTTTGCTTCTTATGGTTTAATCCAAATAACGGTTTGCCCCCAAACGTGTCAAAATCTTGATTTTACTCCTTGTGGTTTGCAACTCGTTTCAATTAATACCAACCCACTAACATCGTTAAAACCTTTTGTTCTATTAAGGGCACATTGGTCTTTTTATATATAAAGACTACATATGTAAATTATCCAAACTAATAGGGGGTATTATTATAAAATCATTATATATTATATACATACACCCTACCATCATCCAACACCTCTAACCGCTAGTCACCCTCCACCGTCGGCACCCACATCCACCGCTGGCACCCGCCTCCACCACTAGCCACACACACTCTCTCTCGCCACCCACCATCGCAGTTACCCAAAGAAGAAGCATATCAGAAACCTAATGCGGGCTTCGATTGAGGTCTACAAATGTGAAGAGATCTAGTGAGGGAGTTGGCAGATTCAAGGTTGAAGCTTGAGGGTGTGTGCAGGTGAAGGGATTTGAAAATTATGAACCAGAAACCTCGGTTGAATAAAAGGGGTTAGGGTTTGAATCTAGAAGACAAAAATTGGAATTTGGGAATAAACAAATTCATTTTTGGTTAAGTTATTATTAGGGTTTCTGATTTTTTGATGGTTGAGATGTATGTGGTGGTGGTGCAATGTTGGTTTGTGCTAGTGCGTGGTTGGGCCAATGAGATTATAATGGAAGTCTAGTGGCAAGGGCAGCATGGTGGTGGTGGTTCAAATCTTTAATTTATAGGTGGCGGTGGTTATTGTGGTTGTGGTGGTTTCTATATTTGATTTCAATGGAATTTGCAATTTTCAAGGAAGTTTGATGGGTGGTGGTTTGTGGTTTTGTAAGGCCCCGTTCCCGGGACGCTTACAGCTGGTAAATCATCACACATAAAACATATATTTGTATTAACTTACTAAAAACATGCAACGGAAACATTTAAACAAGCATTTCATTTCATTATAAAAGCTTTTGCAAAATAATACATCGTGATCAAATTACAAAATACTTGTTGCATTACATCACAAAAGCATTATAAATATGGATGCCATCCAAAAAGAGCCAAGTAGCCGCCCCGTGCCATCCTCAGCAACCTTTACTTACCAACTGGAAACACATAAAAGTCAGTGTTGCTGAGTGAGTTCTAGTTTTAAAATAAAACATAGTTTACTTTCATTAAAACCGCTCTTTACTTTTCTTTCAAAATCATACTATACTTTCGTACATGATCACATATCATACGTACACATACATAATATCATTATTATCTTTTTTACTGTTTATCTCTTTCTTTCCTTTATCTCTTTAACTCTTTCCGGATCAGTGTCATCAGCACACAACGGGTACTGGGCCGAAGATCATAAATGACTTCCATAACGCACAAAGCCTGGCACTAGCACCGGGCCAAGCGACAAAAATCCCAACTGTATACTACACCCCAAACGTATGCACAAAGCGGGTACTGGGCCGAAGATCATAATTGACTTCCATAACGCACATAGCCTGGCACCAGCACCAACATCGGGGTGAGTAATCACTATAAACCATGTACTATATCTATATCACTGGTCAATCACAAAGACTGGACCCCTGCTTGTATCCATAAGGGTTAGCTAAACCACACACAGTTGAGCTTATGATATTTTAAAGTCGTGCACCTCCGTATATTTTGCTGGTAAGCCTTTCTTTACTTTCTCTTTCATTTACTAATGCATGCATTCTTTCATTTCGTTCCTCTTTTCATTATCTTCCACTTTACGTTACATAATACTTTTCATTTCATTCATTAACATTCAACGTAAAGCCACGGGAAAATAATCATACATAACAAGGAACATAAACATAAACCTACAAACATCGCCATGCAAGGCACCATTATACATGCATAACATACATCATACATACCATCATGCATAGGCATCAATCATACATCTCCCATCACATCATCTCTGACTTTGAAAAGTCAACTTACGTTGCCCCCAGGAACCTCCCAAGTCAAAGCCTACTCTTCACATTTTCCCCAAAATCAGAAAATAATTCTAAGTCTTTAGGCACATGGGTACTATGCAGACGCATGGCCTTTCAGGCGCATGGGGAACACTTAGGCGCATGGGGAACACTTAGGCGCATGAGAAAGTTTCAGGTGCATCAGCACTATTGGGGCGCATGGGCAACACTTAGTCTATTCTAGGCAATTCTAGGTGCATGAGCACTATGCAGACACATGAGTGCCTAGGCGCATGAGCTATCTGGGCGTATGAACACTTAGTTAATTTCAGCCTATTTCTAGGCACATGAGTACTATTTGGGCGCATGAGGTCTTGGGCGCATGGGACACTTAGGCAGTTATTTCTGTTGGGCGCATGAGCTACTGTTTAGGTGCATGAGCAGTCTAAGGCATCCTAAACATCATAATTCAGTCCCGAAACATCACCTATTACGTTATAGTGTGTTAACTCGTAAAATTTAGGCCGAAACAAAAGAAAATTTTGAAAAAATATGAAAAATATAAGGATAAAGGGAAAGTGAAAATTCATACGGGTTAAATTGTAAGAGACGTTAAATTATTGAGGTTAAAACTAAAAAAAATATAAAGATCAAAAAACCAAAAAATGGATAGAATCCACTAAGCTTAAGGTACAAATCTTAATGCACTACAAACTTGATAATTAATATATTAAATGAAGAATATACCTTTATAGTGTTAGTGGGTTTGAAGTTAACTAAACAGATTGCTAACAAGAGGAAGTAAAATCAAGATTATAAAATGTTTGAAAGGAAACCATTATTTAAATCAAACTAAAGGGAGTAAAATTAGAAATGTTAAATAGTTGTGGAAGAAGCCCAAATCAACATGTGGGCTGGCTTGCATCCGTACAGGTCCAACTAGTCAGCAAGTTGATTGAGCTCAGCTGCTCTGCTTAATGCTTATCCGATCCACCAAACAAAACCAAATGAAACGAAGAAAACAAGTGCGAGTGCGAGTGTGAGTGAGAGTGCGAGTGTGAGTGTGAGTGCGAGTGCTAGTGTGAGTGTGAGCGTGAGTGTGAAGCATCGCTGCCTTCCTAACGTACCAACTGAGTTGCGATGGTTGGAATTACATTCACCTATGCCGTCGTCACAAACCCTCTTCTTCCGGTCATCGTTCCTGTTTCTCCAAGCAACTGCACTCTTAACACCACCACCACCACCACTGCCGCCACCGCTATTAGCTTTTCCTTTTCCACTCCCAGGAGAAGACGACAACAACACCTTTATTGTCAATGCACCGTTGATGCCGATTCCCTCACCACCACCGCCACCGGTGCTGATGATATGTTTTCCGTTAATAGTAGCTCTCACGAATGCGACTTCGATTATCTCGGCCAGAGCACCAAAGGCGACTTGAACATCAAATACGGTACCCTCATCTCACACTTTTGCTCTTACTGGATTGGATTCTCTTTTCTTTTCTTATTTGTCTCTGATCTCCTCATTGTTGATGCAGAGATTAGTGGTCAGGCTGATGTTGCCACGAAAGGTCCAATTGAGGAGGTTGCCAGGCTTCAGACCATAGAAGCTGAGGGATTGCTTAATCACCTAGGGATACAGGTTTCTGTTTCTCTCTCTCTTTTTTTTTTTTTTTTTTTTTTTTTTTTTTTTTTACTTTTATGCTTCCACCTTTCTTATTCAACTACTGAATTTCAATTTCATTTCAACCTAATCATCTTCCAGGTTTATCTTGCTATTTTGCATTAGTAACCACAGACCTCATACCACAACTCTTTTGCTTTATGACATGGTTAAAATAGTAGTGTTGATGCACCAGGCTCATTGTTTAAAATGTTTTTTATGCTAAACTTAAGTGCTTTGTTGCCCTCTCAGTGATCACAATTATGGAACTATTGTCAACGTCAATCTTAATCAACAAGCACAGAGCTTGAACATGATATATGAATAAAGCTTTGTAGCAGGCTACTCTTTTCCTCCACATGCTCAATGCTCAAACTTTTCACATGTTTTCCGTGCACTTACTGATTTTATTATTACTCTGGGATACATTAAAAAAGGTTTCTACTGTTTTCTGATGAGTGAGTCATTTTCAGGATCCATCTTCTTCGAGGCATTCTCCACGTGGCATATTTTGTTCCCGCACATTGAATCTTCGGTCAATTAGTGCAATTGGATATGACATGGATTACACTTTAATGCACTATAATGTCATGGTAATTGGTATTGCGTATTGAGACCTTAATATTTCAGTTTAATGTCATGTCAAGTAGTGCATTTTCTTTCATATGTAACTTTGATTTATCAACTTGAAGGCCTGGGAAGGACGAGCTTATGACTATTGTATGGAGAATCTTAAAAAAGTTGGCTTTCCTGTTGATGGACTTGCTTTTGACCCTGAATTGGTAGTTCCCTGTAAATTTCATGAACTAAACTAGTGATTATAATATTTTCTTTTAAATTTTTTTTGGTCCGTTGTTCTAATAGGTTATTAGAGGACTTGTCATAGATAAAGAGAAAGGCAATTTGGTTAAGGCTGATCGATTTGGCTATGTGAAGAGGGCTATGCATGGCACAAAACTACTATCTACCCGAGCTGTCAGGTGTGGCCTTTAACCTTACTCTTATCTTATCTAGTTTATTACAAGAATACAACAACAGAAAAGATTATTAAATTTAGGTACAACATTTCGTACGCAATTGACATATATTTATTTCGTATGTCTAGTATCAAATGGAAAACCTGAGACACGCATGCAAATCTCAAATTTATGTTGATTTGACTATTATAAAACTTTGTTCATATCATCACATTTATTATGCTTGAGTTGATTTTTTTTTTGTTCTGCTTGATAATTGTGTGTGCATGGAAAGTGAGATTTATGGGAGAGAACTGGTTGACCTGAGGAAAGAAAGTAGATGGGAGTTTCTCAATACATTATTTTCTGTTTCAGAAGCAGTGGCATATATGCAGGTAGCCTGTTCCCTTATCTGATTTTTATTGATAAATCTCCATTATTCCTTATTGGTGAAGATGGAAAAAATGTAATATTTGGGCGATCCATCGTTGTTGTATTTTAGATGGTTGATAGATTGGATGAAGGAATTATTTCACCAGATCTTGGTGCACTTGATTACAAAGGTCTTTACAAGGCAAGAAAAGATACTTGATTATGTTTCAGCTTTAATATTTTAAATTTCAGCTTCCACCAGTCTGCATTTTTTTTTGTTTCAGGCTGTTGGTAAGGCCCTCTTTCGGGCTCACGTGGAAGGTCAACTAAAGGTAAATATATAGTTGGTTTTTGTCTTGATAGTGGGACCCAAAGTCATCAACCTTTTTATGGATTATGTGCAGAGTGAGATAATGTCGAAGCCAGAATTGTTTGTAGAGCCTGATCCAGAGCTACCTTTAGCACTTCTGGACCAAAAGGAGGTATTTCTGTTACTTCCCTTTTTAATGGTAATATGCTTTTGACCAATTTGCAAAATATGTTCTAAAATGTGTTATGTTTTCATTTCACCAGGCTGGTAAAAAGTTATTGCTGATTACCAACTCGGATTACATCTATACAGATAAGATGATGCGGCATTCTTTTAATAGATTTCTTCCAAATGATATGAACTGGCGAGATCTATTTGAGATGGTTAGTCAAGCTTCCTGCAAACCACCTTTTGACATACATAATTATTACACAAATATTGACAAAGAAACAAAGTGTTTTATTTTACATAATATATTTATTTCAGGAGTATTTACTGGAATGGTGAAACCTGATAAAACTGGATTTCTCATTTGAAATTCTAGAATGGCAATCTGTTTTGACTGAATAAATTAATTGAGAGGGCTATTAAGTTACAACTAAAGAAGGAAAAAATATTATACATCACACTTGAGTTTGTGGGTTGTGTTTATATAATGTAGGTTATTGTCTCAGCTAGGAAGCCTGAATTCTTTCAAATGTCACACCCTTTATATGAAGTGGTAACAAGCGAGGGCCTGATGCGGCCTTCTTTTAAGGCTCGTCCAGGTGAGTAAATTTCAAAATCACCCCTGGATCATTACATAATTGTACCTTTAACTAAACTTTGTTACAAATTCTCTCCATCAATCTCTATTCTCATCACTGTTAGTTTTGTTCATTTAAAGCATTCTTGTTTTCCTTCACTATAAACATATATTGGTCTGATCAGTGTTGAGTTTATATCTAGGAAATTCTGAATTTCTGGGTTTTCTATTTTTACCACCACCACAAACAACCCTACCCAGTATAATCCCACCTATAGTGGCTATTGTTAGGTTACCATACCCAGTATAATCCTAACTATAGTAAGGCTATGAGTAGGTTCTGGGGAGGGTGGGATGTAGGCAAACCTTACCTCTATCCTAGGGGATAGAGTGGCTGCTTTCAAAGAGACCACTGGCTCCAAGAATTTAATATGTAAAATGACTTCTGAACAATAAAAAAATCAAATCTGTTGCAGCTATTCCTAAAATAGTCATAGAAACTGATTATTCTTCATCCACTATATTCTTTAAACCAAAAGATTCGCAAATTAAAAATGTTAAATTAGAGAGGAAAAAAAATAGTCTAAAGTTACCGGGAAGCTGCATAATTGCACGTAGGTGATGTTCAGCTCTGTGATACCATGTTTGATCAGAAATCATCCTAGCTTTTTCACCAAATATACTCGTTGCAGTGAGAGCTCTTCCTTCATATGTGAAATTACCATTTCGCCCCTGTTGCAATAAATGTCCATGGTTCTGCAGTTTCTATTTGCAAATTCCAAATCATATCACTTTGTTCTTTCCTTCTTTCTTATTGTTTTAGGGGGCTTGTATTCTGGAGGAAGTGCTCAGATGGTTGAAAATTCGTTAGGCATTCATGGAGATGAGATACTGTATGTTGGTGATCATATATATACAGATGTAAGCGTGTCTAAAGTACATCTTCGTTGGCGGACAGCACTAATTTGTCGAGAGTTGGAAGAAGAGGTGAGCTATGTAAATAACAATCACAAAGTATGTTAATTAATAACTACCAAAAGTGACAATTGACAAGTTCTTATAAGGAAAGAACATTTTGAGTTCCATTTGCAGTGGGAACTAGCATCAATAATTGGGAAGAACTATGATGTGGAGTCATTGCTTCTTTTTTGTTTTTTTTTCTTGTCTTTTTTTATTGAAGACTCGTCTGCTAAATTGTTTATGGTGGTGCAGTATAATGCTCTAATTCAAGGTAGAGAGCACCGGGCTGTGCTTGTAGAACTGATAAAGCAGAAGGAGGTAGTTGGTGATCTCTTTAATCAACTCCGCCTGGCTTTGCAGAGGAGAAACAAGGGTCGTCCCGCTCAAGTAATAATTTTGTTATCTATTTCTAGTTTTTATGGTCACCGTCTTGAAAAACAAGGGACAATGAATATTCAGCTGTTTTATGTTATACTTCCCTTCTCTTTTTATAATGTTTATTATTTTATCAGATTATTGTGGTTCTATATAAGCTTACCATTCCTTTTTTCAGACCATGGCTGCTACTCATATGGATGATAAAGAGCTCACAGAGAGTGTGCAAAAGCTACTTATTGTGATGCAACGCCTGGATGAAAAAATTGCACCAATGTTGGAAGAGGACGGTGAACACTTCAGTAAAAGGTTAGCCATTTGTCAAAAGACTATTAATGCTCATTTATTCTGCCAGCTTGTAAATTACTGACTAATTAAGATTTCTTCTTCAGGAATTAGTTATAGTGTCGTTACACATGGCATTCATGACCCATTGTTTAAAGAATAGGTTGCTTTGGGTAATTTTATTTAGCTAAATGGGTTGATGTGGGTCACCCTAATTATAAAATGGGTCATCCCTATGAAACCAACCACCTTAGAGTGGTCCAAACAGTCTCACCGCCTACCAGTCCTGCCTCTTCCTGCAGTTGCTATGGGCTGCCATAAAACAAATACATTGCATTAACCCATTTTTTTTCTTTTTTTCCTTCTAAAATGACAAGCACATTTTGGTCCGAATCTGTTGTGACCCAAAACCAAGCTGATAACTTTTTTTAACACCCGTTTTAACCTGCTATCTGCCAGACCTGCCTGCATGTTTGCCAGGCTTAAATATAATATTGTTTTTATTATTATGTGAGCTTGATAACTTCACTGATGGATCATCTGCTCTTAGGTGGGGATATATGTCCCGTGCAGGTTTGTGGGACAAGAGCCACTTGATGCGTCAAATAGAGAAGTACATATTAGTTTTTCTTTTATCTCATAAATTAAGAACTTATTATTGATGATTGTTCACTTGTATGATAAACTTCACTTGTTACTCCCTGAACTAACAGATATGCTGATATTTACACCTCACGAGTGTCAAATTTCCTTCATTATACACCTTTCATGTATTTCCGCTCACAGGAGCAGGTATTCTTTTTAACTGAATTTAATAAAAATAGAGTTATCCGTTTTGGATTTTATTCTATCATATTAAGAAATTTTTTTCACATTGCAGACTCTTGCCCATGATTCATACTCGTTTTACCAATCTCAAATCAATCAATGAGGCGGTAAGTGGCAAATAAATTGAGCCTAATAATACCTCATGATGCCAATGTTAAAGCTACTTATGTTCCCTCCTCCACCATGAAAATGTTATTAGTTCATGTTACATCCTTATGCGGGTATCACCAAGCCATGGACCCGAGGTAGATTGTAAGTCGAATTTGCAAATTTGAGGCTGCAGTTTCATCAAAAGGCAGAGGCGGAGAGCAGTTTAATCAATGTTCTAAGGTATTCTTCTACTTTGTATGATAACTTTGCCTTTATATGTATTCCTTGGGCTGTACAATTAAAGTAGTATTAGTTGGAAAGAGACATTTATGAAGGCGTGTATCGTAAGAATATTTGGGAAGGAATAAGATTTTATGTCAAAAGAAATTATTGGGGGGTCGGGGGTGCGGTCCTGGCTGCAATATGGATAGGTGGACCCGATTAAGATAACACCTATCTCTTGGGTTTGTGGAGTCTTGATTTGGGCTTGAGTTAAAAAACAACTTAATGCCGGATTAATTAAATTAAAGGCCTGACCCGTTTTTTATTTAATTTTGGCCAATTAGGGTTTTCTTGGGATTAAGTTGTAAACTCTAATTTTCTCTATTTATATTGTGTATTGTACTTGTAATTCCTCATGAGTGAGGAAGAAAGCAATAAAAGTATTATCTTGGTTGCAGCCCGTGGATGTAGGTCACATCGACCGAACCGCGTTAAATCTCGGGTGTTCATCTTTGTTATTATTTATCTCTCGCAGTTTGATTATGTTTGTGTGTTGATCTATACCCGGATCCCTAACAAATGGTATGAGAGCTACAACTCGTTTTAGGGTTATTCGGTGGTAGTTCTACTGACGTACTCAACCGATCACCGATTTGATTTATCAACCCCATCATTGATAAGGAATAAAAAAAGTTTATTTGTTTTTTGTGATGTTTTGTGCGTAAATCAAGAAAGGAAAAAAGAAATCTTCGTTCCGTTTTGGTGGTGTTCATGTTCGCAAGAACGGCAAGAATTTATAGTAATATATATTGTGGAACTGTGATTTCTTTTTAAAAGGAATCGTAAAAAAAGGCACCCTATTGTTGGGTTTTTTTCTCTGTTGCACATAGAAAAAAAGAAAGACATAGGGTGGTTGTAACCCACATATTGTTGTAGTCTATTATTGGGTTTTTTTTGTTAGGATCTGGTATTTGAACGAAACACCAACTGATGAACGTGTTATACCAAACCAAATAGTGCGGAATCCTATTTGATTGACGATCCAATCAGTGAGAACGCATGTAGAAACATTAATGTATTGAATCTAACGTCAAGAATCAATTAGGAATCGATCTACAGCGTTCTATGAACTTGGAGTACGAACTTAGAGGCTTCTGAACGGCTAGGGTACGTCTGGAGTCGAAGTGGATTCAATCCTTCTGTTTTTCCACGAATTAGGTGGTATTTATAGGTTAGGGTTGCTCATTCGGGCGACTGAACCATTAACATGGTTAAGTCGTACGATTGAGTCATATGGTTGGTCCATTCGCCCGACTGAGTGTTCAGTCGTGCGACTAAGCCAATCTTAGGTGACAATCATACAACTGATCCAGTCTCTTATTTCAGTCGTGCGACTGAGTCATTCGTATGAAGTTGTTCATGCGTATGGTCCATTAGCATGGGCCATTCGCATGATAACTTCATGTTATTAAGTTTAAATGTATTAAATGTCATAATATTATTTATATTAAA
>BJCM01094530.1:0-12491 GCA_018326385.1 Flaveria bidentis
ATAATAATATCATTGTATGACTTTACGTGGTGTGGCTACGATTATAAACGTAAAGTATTATCATTAATAAGTGAAAGATTAATGATGACGAGAAATGGAATGCAAATGGTAATGAAAGACTTGCAAGCGGATGTATGGAGACGGGCGGCCTTGTTGTCGTTCGCTCAACTGTGTTGCGGGTTCGCTACCCCGAAGGATGCACACAGGGTCAATCGTTGATTGGCGGATGGGGGTGAGCAACCTTGTTGTTGCGAAAGACCCGGTTAACATTTTCAGTTGGCAGGTAATTTGTTGCTGAGGATGGCACGTGGGGAGAGCTACTCGGAGGGGCAAGACTGACATCCATTTTTGATATGAAGTCTCTGTTTTTCGAAATGCAGTAAACTATTCTTTGTAAACCGATTAAACTGAAGTGTTTTTCCTAACAACAACATTATTAATGGGATAAATAGCTTTTGTCAAAATTGTTTCCGCTGCTTAAAATTTGTAAGCTTTTAATGTTTGTGTAATCCTAATGGTAAATGACCAATTGTGAGGTCTCCGGAAACGGGGCGTTACAAATTGTAAGACAATTTAGTGTTGCAAGGACACCACAACAGAATGGTGTAGCTGAACGAAAGAATCGCACCCTTATTGAAGCCACTCGTACAATGTTGATAGAATCATCGTTATCAATTATCTTTTGGGTTGAAGTGGTAAACTATGCTTCATACATTCTAAATCAGGTGTTGATTGTCAAGGACAAAATGAAGACTCCTTATGAACTTTTTCATAAATGGAAACCTTTAATTGACTTCTTTCGACCATTTGGTTGTTCATAAAGACAAAGTTTGGTGTCGTGTCTGATGAGTGTTACTTCGTCGGTTATTCTTTTTCTCAAAAGGCCTATCGGGTATATAACAAGAGAATGAATATTGTTCAAGAGTTGTTCTATGTTGATTGGTAGGAGTCTAACTTGTCTGATGTTCAATCTGAACCAGCATGGTTCTTTGACTCTGA
This sequence comes from Flaveria bidentis, assembly GCA_018326385.1. Lineage (NCBI taxonomy): Eukaryota > Viridiplantae > Streptophyta > Magnoliopsida > Asterales > Asteraceae > Flaveria > Flaveria bidentis. Next base: position 1,000 of record BJCM01094530.1, read on the forward strand.
TACTATGTTTAATTCTTTTACTCTTCCAGTTTTCGACAATGATGCGTCCATCTCAAATGCTCAAACAAATATCATTTCTTCAACACCATTACCTGTCATTCCTCAAGTCCATTCCAGATCTTCATCAAATGATGCCACGTCAGTTGATGTTGCATCATCTTCAACAACATTTGATCTTTCACCTCCACCTGTTTCAACATCCCTTCCTTCACCACCAACATCTATCTCACCACAACCTATACCATCTCTCTCAATCCCATTTACTCATCCACAATCTGTTAGCCAATCATCTCCAAACAACTTGCCTTTATCCACTGATTTCAAAACATTGAAGGATCATCCCCATGATAATATTATTAGATCTATCACTAATGGAATACGGATGCGGAGTCAATCTGGTATGATCAATATTTGTCTCTTCTCTTGCTTTATCTCTCAAACTCTTCCGAAAAATGTTCATTCCGCTCTCCAGGATCCTTGCTGGGTGGAATCAATGCAATTGGAGCTTCAACGATTCAAAAAGCTCAACGTATGGACTTTGGTTGACCTCCCTCCCAACAAATGTTCAATTGGCACGAAATGGATCTTTAAGAACAAACCCGATGTTTGTGGTGTTGTGGTGCGTAGCAAATCAAGATTGGTTATGCAAGGATTTGCTTAAGAAGAAGGGATTGACTATATTGAACTTTTTGCTCCTATCGCCCATCTTGAAGCAATAAGGATTTTTCTAGCTCATGTTGCTCATAAACAGTTCAAGGTCTATCAGAAGGATGTCAAGTGTGCTTTCCTTCACAGAGACATTGATGAGGAGATATATGTGTGTCAACCACAAGGTTTTGAGGATCCTAATTTTCCCGACAAAGTTTATAAGCTTGAAAAGTCTCTTTATGGTCTTCATCAGGCACCTAGAATCTGGTATGAGACCCTAACACAGTACCTCTTAAGCAATGGTTTCTCTTGTGGCACCATTGATATGACTCTATACAAGAGAGAAGTGAATGGTGAAATGTTGATCGTCCAAGTTTATGTTGATGATATTATTTTTGGCTCCACCAATTCTCAATTATGTTAGGAGTTTGAGGAGGTGATGCGTAATCACTTTGGAATGAGTAAGATGGGGGGAAATGTGTTTTTTCCTTGGATTACAAGTACAACAAAAGCTAGAAGGCATTCTCAGTCATTAGGAGAAGTATGTTAAAGAAGTGACTCCTTTTACTGCTCAAATGTGCCTCACTCCTTATGAGAACCAGAAACCTGTTGATCCTCATCTCCACAGATCTATGATCGGTTCCCTTATGTATCTTACATCAAGTAATCCTGACATCACTTTTGCTGTCGGATATTGTGCTCGATACGAGTTGGCCCCAAAAGAGTCTCAAGAATAGTCCGTCAAAAGAATTTTTCGTTATCTCAAAGGCTCTTCTTGTTTTGGTCTTTGGTATCCCTATGGTGGGAATTTTGATTTACATACTTATTATGACAGTGATTCTTATGGTTGTAGGTTAAACAAACAATCAGTGACCGGAGGATGTCAATACCTAGGCTATTGTCTGGTTTCATGGCAAAGCAAGAAACACACCATTGTTTCCCTCTCTACAGGGGAAGTAGAATACATTGCTGCCTCTATTTGTTGTTCACAAGTTCTTTGAATACAACACCAGATGATTGACAATGGAATCAATATTCTCCATACACCATTGTTCTGTGACAATGAAGCCGCCATAAGGATCGCTAAGAATCAATTTTCTCCATACACCGTGATGCTTAGGAAAAGGGTTTTATTGATATTATTCCCATCGACACAAGAAATCGAAAGGAAGATCTTTTCACAAAAACATTTGATAAACCTTGCTTTTATGAATTGATCTCTATATTAGGGTTAATATCTTTTTAAACCTCTTTTCTTTTCTGTTATTATTTTAAATAAAATAATAAAAATAATAATAATAATCATAAATTTCCACATCTCTCTTCGATGGAGAAATTTAGGAGGAAAATAATTAATTAACTTTAAAAAATAAAAATTTTGGGAACTTGAGTCGAGATGACGAGAAATGATTGTAAATCTTCTGGATATACTTGTTTGTGCATGATTGGCGTTTAAAATAAGAAATGATTGTAATTGATGCTGCTCTCTGATTTAAATCTTATTTTTTAAGAAAAAAGGTAAAAGAAAATCTAACAAATTCTTTAACGATATGCTTGGTAGAATCAGCCTGAAAAGTAAAGTAGACAACAACATTATGATTTAAATTAAAATATATGCTTAAGGATGTCTGGATTTACTCAATCACTTTGGCCTGCACAAAAACTGAGTCCCTGCAAAAATTGGATTGAGAATTTATCTTGCACCCATCATGATACAAATCATATAAGCCATATCTTTGTGCCCTAATTGGTGTATTTATGTGTCATGTGTCGGTGCTAATCTCGTCTACTATACGGTAGTACTGACCTGGAGTGATGATCTCCTTTTTGTACGATAGTACTGACCTGGAGCTCTCATCGGCACATGATTAAATGGTCATCTCCTTTGATATACGTGAGTATAGACCTGGAGCTCTCACCATTTTGGTCTAAGTATTGTCAAATCATCTAAACAATGAATTCATCACAGAATGCAATATTATGTTGATAATCACTTCACTTTCGCACTAATGCACAAGCCTTGCTCTATAAAGATCTTAACAAAATTCAAGAAATCATGAGGTTAGGTGAGGTTTTTTTCCAAATGATTTTTGGGTCCTAGCATTCTAAAGTGCTTAATCAAACTTTAACGAATCAATTGCTGCTTGTTGTAAAAGATAGGGCATGAGTTTAAGTGGAAAAACATATCAACAATCATTATTGATCTATTTGAATATTTCAAAATTCATTCAAAGACTATGATTAGATTCAGTTATCAGTGTAATCTCATTGCTTGTCGATGATTAAATTCATGTTTGTGCTAAGGTATATTGTCACACCCCAACCTTGACGGCAGAAACATCGAGATGTGAGAGTTAACATCGTTCACAATCACATAACGCTATTATTAAATCCAAATATATTAATCATAAGTTTCAATTGCAACGTTACAAGCATAAGTCTCAAACAAAGATAACATCATGTATAAAAGTTAAATGTGACAAGTTAATTAATTTATTTCTCTAGGTCCAATCCTAGATGTGATAAGCTTGAAAGTAGTAATCATACTTGAGTATTTCCTGAAACATGTTTAAAATAAAAGGTCAACAATAATGTTGGTGAGATTTTCGTAGTTTCCAATACATAAGTATATAAAAGATGGCAATTCATGTTTTAAGTTAGAGAACAAATTAACTAAGGATGTAAGACAGAATGCACAATCAAACCTTGAAAGATTTTTACAAGTTTCAAACGTTTACAAGTATGTACGATTAGCTAAGTGTACTTTGATTAACCAAGCAGGCTTGTCAGGCCCATAGATCTAGGACGTCGTCAGGCTAGCAATAGTTAATGATTGTACATATAATCGACATTACATGGTAGCTATAAAGATCAAATAACCACAACATACAAGTGTATCGCCATAAGTTTACAATAATCAAATGTTTTACAAGTGCAACGATTATAAGGTAACATGTTTCACCCCAAAGTGTGAAAATATAAAAAGGGGTATAAAAAATACTCACATGATCAATAAGTATATATTTGAAGATTAAATAGAATAATAAACATCGTTTCAACGTAGTCCTCCACAATGCACCTAAAATGTATATTTACAATAATTTTAAGTTTAATAATATGTTTATTGGTTAAACGAGAACTAGGGTTTCAATTTGGTATATGGGGTTTTGTCAAACATTTATATTTTAACAAATGAGAATCAATTATATTTTCAGACATCAATATATTTTTATTATATTTAATGGTATGAAATAAAAGCAACATTTATAATAATTTTGTAAGTTTTATAAAAAATAAAGTTTCATAGCTAAATAAAATAAGCACGTTTTAAACAATAATTTAAAGACAACGTTTGAAATAAACCTCATTTTACACAATGATATATGTTTGTTATTTAAATAAATAAGGATTTATTGAATTATTATAATATTTAAAGTCTATTTTATAGGAAAAATAATTTAAATATACCATTTTGAATAAATAAATGATTTGGTAAGTTTAAACAAATATGTTAAGTCTATCTAAATATATATTATTTGAATTCCATAAGATTAAACCAAGAATAACCTTTATTTTTTTAAAGAATTATTCTATTAAAAATTAGCTAATTATTTACACTTTAAAAATAAATAAATACATATATAAATAGATATATAATTAAATAATTTCATAAATTTATTCGGTGGACACAAAATTATTTAGAGTTTATAAACACATTTTTTATATTTTTAAGAATTTTTCCAAAACAAGTTTTTAGGCTAAAAGCCTAAAAAATACATGAGGGTCCCTGGGTTCGAACCCGGGACCTCATGTTTAAAGCACACCAAAGGCCTCAGCCACAAGATAAGTTGGTTTTGAAAGTTTAAAAACATAAACAAAAGAAATCCCCAAATTCCCTATGAACCCTAGTTCGATCCATACCAAAATTGAGGATCAAATCGATAATGTTAATCAAATTAATGTTAGAGCTTTTGTTCCCAAGCTAAAATCTAGTACGTAGATGCCTATAATTACCCCTATCGAAGTCGATTCATTGATGAACAAATCAGAGTAGATTGCGGCTACTGTTGCAACTTGTTCCGGTTGCAAATGTGAATAAAAACCGAATTTGTTGCGCAGGATTCTCCCAATGGCTCAAATGATGAAAAGCCCTTTGTTAATTGTAATTTAGAGGGCTTGAATAAAGGTCCACGAGTAAGTTGCAGGTCGCGACGAATTGGTTGCCCGATTAATGTGTTTTGTATGTTATCAGGTGAAATTGGTAATGGAAATCAATTAGAGTTAGTTAAACGATTGCTCATGTTCAATTAATTGAGTTAATATTGCTTCGTAATGTGCAAACGGCTATGGAGTGTAAATGGTTTCGGTTATACAACGTTTGGGTGTTATAACCGGTGTTAAAGCTCAATTAATGTGATTTATGGAGTTCGAATCAAGTTCTCGAAGCGATTGGATTGATTTGGTACCAAACACAAGTGATTCTGAGGGGATTTTGAGCTCGTCAGCACCGCGCCGGAGTTATGCCGGCCGGCAGCCGTAGTATCGATTCAAAAGGGGAAAAGAGGGAGCAGTTTGATTATTTATAGATTAGGTCCCTGTAGTTTCATTTTTTTTATTTTATGCACGATACTCCCATTTAAAGTACTAAAATTAACATACCTACCCCTTGGACTTAAATAACTCTAAGTCTATATAATTTAACTTTCTAACTTGTAAAACTTATTATTATTAGTATCGTTATTATTATTATTATCGTTATTATTATTATTATCGTTATTATTATTATTATTATTATTGTTGTTGTTGTTGTTGTTGTTGTTGTTTATTATATAATAATAATCATTATAATCTTAAAGGATTAAAAGACAAATTAAAGTAATATGCATAAGCAACCCATAAGTTTCATGTATAACTTTAAATTAACCCAAAATTACAAGATGTTACAGTCTCCCTAATTAAAAAGAATTTTGTCCCGAAATTAGGAATCAACTAAGAGAACAAATGCGGGTATCTCTCCTTCTTATGATCCTCACGCTCCAAGTGAACACAGCTCCACACTTATTCTCCCAAAGAACCTTGACAATTAGAGTAGTTGTGGTTCTAGTTTTGTTCATGATGCGATCCATTATTTCAACAAGTTTCTGAACAAAGTGTAATGACTCGTCGATCAGATTGTCTTCTAGTGGAACATGCAGGCTCTCGTCAGCCAAACACTTGACATGGAACATTGGATGAACTCCACTAAGGTGGGAAGGTAGTTCCAGTCTGTAAGCCACTTTCCCAATCCTTTTCAGGATTTTGAAAGGTCCTACAAATCTTGGAGCTACTTTTCCCTTCTTCGCAAAGAGAACAACACCTTTTCATGGTGAAACCATAAGGAGAACCATGTCGCCAACTTGAAACTCCAACGGCTTACGATGCTTATTGGCATAAATCTTTTGTCGACTTCTTGCCACTTCAAGGTTCTTGCGGATCGTGGAGACTTTATCGGTCGTTTCTTGTATAAGTTCAGGACTAGTGAGGAAGTTTTCCCCAGTGTCGGTCCAGCAGATCGGTGATCGGCATTTACGACCTTAGAGTACTTCAAATGGTGCCATCTTGATACCCGAGTGATAACTATTGTTATACGAAATTTCCACGAGCGGTAAATGCCTATCTCAATCACCACCAAAGTCAAGGACACAGAGTCATAGCAGATCCTCAAGGGGTTGAATTGTTCGATCATTTTGACCATCAGTTTGAGGATGGTAAGCCGTACATAAATCCAATTGAGTACGCAATAGTTCTTGCATAGATGACCAAAAGTGCGAAATGAAACGAGCGTCTTGGTCGGATATGATGTGCAACGACACGCCATGACGAATCACAATTTCATCAATGTAAATGCGGGCCAACCTTGAAACTTTGTATGTAACTCGTATGGGTATGAAATGTGTCGTCTTGGCCAAACGGTCAACAATCACCCATATACTATCATGACCACGAGGTGTACAAGGTAACTTGGTTATGAAATCCATGGATATATGTTCCTATTTCCACATAGGGATTTCATGTTGTTAAAGTAAACCACTTGGTCGTTGATGCTCGGCTTTGACTCTTGCACATGTGAGACACTTGGAAACATAAGAAGCGATATCTTTCTTCATTCCAGGCCACCAGTATAGACCACGCAGGTCCATGCACATTTTATCGAAGCCGGGATGAATGGAATATCGAGTTCGATGAGCTTCGTTCATAATGAAGTGTTGAAGGTTATCACGATTCGGAATCCAATGTCGATTCAAGAAGTACCACATGTCGTTCGGTTTTGTCTCTAGTTGGGACCGATGTTAGATGGCAAATCTTCCTATTTCCCTTCGCCGGTTAATACTGCTTGTTGAGCCTCGCGAATGCATAACTCGAGATCACTTTCAATCCTTTTGGTTTGAAGCATGATAGTAGCCTCTTTGACATCCACATGAATCTCGGTCTCAAATTCCCCTAACGTATCAAACCATTGTCTTCGATCTCAAACTTCTTGTAGTGAGACAGTCTTGTTATGGACCTTGCGACTCAGTGCATCGGCTACAACGTTAGCTTTCCAGGGTGGTAGCGAATATCGCAGTTGTAGTCGCTAATCAACTCAATCCAACGTCTTTGCCTCATATTGAGATCCTTTTGATTGAACACGTGTTGGAGACTCTTATGATCGATGTAGACTATGTACTGCGTCCAGCAGGATCGTTGTTTGTCACTAAACACAATGTTTTCTCTCAAAAACACCTAGAACAACACTCGGGTATAGAAAGAATCAGTAAGAGTTGATCACAATATAGAAAGTAATAAAGAACACAGAAGGTAATTTTCAAGGTACTTTTATATATTTTTTCTCAACTCAACATACAAGACTCTTACAAGCAGATGTTGTTATGTCTCACTTGGTTACCATGAGTTTCAAAGAGAACCTATATATAATACTACCTACAGCCGGATATACTTGGATACCAGTTGGGATTCTTTAGCTAAAGCCTATACTACAAGACTATAGTTTAAGGTATCTTAGATAAAGTATTATCTGAGATATGGTAGTCAGGACATGTCCTTGACATACCTTTTATTACCAACTAAAGTTGGTAACATGTACTATCATAAAAAGATAAACGGTGGAATAAAGTATGGTCAACAACATGGCTCTTTGGGAAGAAGCCATGCTGTATCAGAAGTCTGCAGCGGAGTGTCAGAGACCATACTTGTGTCCACTAGTTCATAGCAGTGTCTTCCAAAGGTTAAATGGCTTTGGAAGAGTAAATACTTCCAAAGCCACTTATACTTTGGAAGAGGCTGCTTCTTCCAAGGCTTTGAGACTTCTTCTTTTCATCATACTTCGGAAGTGGTCTTTACTTTATTCTTCTATGTCTTGAACTTCGGAAGTACGCACTTGTCTTCGGAAGTAGAGTTCTGTCTTCGGAAGTTGATCTTTCTCTTTGTCTTCGGAAGATCTCAACAACCTTCGGAAGTTCCATGTTAAGCTTCGGAAGCCTTTGCATGCAGCACCAAAATAACTTAAGTGACATAGTTTTGGTTGTATTAGCCTTCTTCTTGATCCAACAAACTCCACCTAGGCTGATGCTACCAAAACTTCACTTGTCTCTACTTCTCAAAACTTTCAGTACCAAGGAGAGTAAATATTTGTCTATCTCCTTGATCTTCCCTGATGTGGTGCTGAGAAGTTTGTACAGATCCTTGGTAGACAGGAGATCCAGTCTGTTACCTTGGATAACATATACCCTCTGTTGTTTCCCTCTGAAAAGAGTTAGTTGATGGGAATTGTAATCATATTCCCATCGAACTATAGGTTCCAATTCTGGACCCTCCACCATTTGTAGAAAGGCAACACCTTTGGTCGGAGATCTTTCCTTGTCTTTCTGTCTTCTCAACTTGAACTCTTCTTCAATCTTGGCTTTTGTAGTTAGCTTTGCCAGATGAAGACTGTTGAGATGACTTCTGATAAGTGCAGCAGTTTCAGAGTTGGAGGGATTGGAGAATGGCTTCTCTGCTAACTCAGCAATATCAAACCTGCTGGAGTGTAGCAAAGAGGTTGCATTAAGTCTATTGACTTCACGATTCTCCCTTTCCACAACAAAGTTATGAGAAGGTTTATCAAACCTCCACTGGATTATTTTCCTTCTAAGCATAAGAGACTGACTTGGAATATTGTCCTCTTTCTTTGTATCCAGTAGAGTCAACAGTTTCCTTCTGAGCTTCTTCTCTTCATCATTCAAAGAGTCTGAGTTGAGGCCCAAAAGTCTTATAGCCTGGTCCAAAGTTCCTCTTGGCAGATCAAGGAATTTATCTCTTGTGAGGGGAGTTGAAGATCCATCAACATAGGTGATGTTGACAGAGTCTTCTACACAAGAGACTTCACTTAGAGTAGTGGAGTTGGTGAGCATCATCTTGATTGCCTTAAACTCCTTAAGAGAGAGATGTTAAGAAGGCTGAGGGGATGTTTTAGATGGTAATTGGGTAGGTTTTGGTTCAGAGGTTCTGGCCAGTGTTTTGGGTTGAATAACGGAAAGTTTGGGTGGTTGAGGTGAGGGAGTAGGTATGGGTAGTGATGTGGGTTCATGGGTGAAAGTTTCAGGTTTAACCGTGAGTGGTGAGGGTGAAGGTTCAGGTTGTGGTTGGGTGGTAGTAAAGAAGGTCATCCCTTTTACCCTTCCATACATCTCTTTCCTTTTCCCCATCTGGATGTCAGCCTTCATTTCACTGACAATTCATGGGAGTGTCTTTTCAGACATGGGACCCACCTGCCTTCTAGAGAAGCCATGAGCCCAAAGATAGTCCTTCATCCAGGCCTTCTCAGTGAGCTTCTTGGATGCAGTGACCCTAGCTTTTTCTTCCTTCTTCATCTTCTCTTTGGCCTTTTCTCTTGCAGCCTTCTTCCTTTCTTTCTCCATTTGATCCTTCTATTTGTTGTATCATCATTGTGTGGAGAAAGTTTTTGAAGATCAAAGCCTCTAGAGAGTAGGAAGTTCACCCTGTCTCTCCTTAGCTTCAATTCAGCCTCCTTTTGTTTCTCTTCTTATATCTCCAAGGCCAACCTGGCTTCTTCCTCAAGTTTCACCCTGGTTGCCTTCTCTAGATCCACCAACTCCTCTAATGGTAGTAGGAGTGTTTCTTCATTGGTAACTCCCAACTTAATAAGTTTGTCAATGATCTTTTCTCTCCTTTTGTTGATGATAGCATCCTGATTGGATGCAGCTGCTTTTGTACTGGCACCTAGCAACTTCTCAGTTTGAAGTCTAACTTTCTTCTTGAGTTTCTCAATCTTCTCCTCTTCCTGAAGCTCTTCCGTAGTCATCTTCCTTTTTCCTTTGTCTTTTGAAGATCTTGACTATGGTGGTTCTTGGAGAGAGGTTTCTGATTGTGTGAGAGGTAGAGATGGTGTCTGGGATGGAGGTGGAATCATAAAGTCCTCACTGTTCACCTCAGATGCCATTTCAAGGATTGTATTTGTGATGATCAGTTCCTCGGACCTTTTAAATAGTCCTTCCACAGCTTCCATTTCAGCTTCGGAAGATTCAGCTTGTTCTTCCGAGGATCTAACTTCAGCTTCGGAAGTTGGAGGAGATGCAGATTCTGTCCTAACTGTTTCAGTTGCTGGGCCATCAGTCCCCATTTCCCCTTCGAATTGAATCTTAGGTTCCATGTGGACCGTAGGTTGAGCAACTTTTTCCATAGTGGTAGAAGGTGCAGTCAGCCTCTGAAGCTCTTTAGCTCCAAAGTAGAGCATTGCAGCATCTGGGCTTGACTGATCTGTGGAAGATCTGAACAGAAACTTGGTGAAGAGTCTGTATAGATCACCGAGCATCTTTGAGTCAATTTGCAGAATGACTTGAGGTGGCTCAGTCACAGTGATGATAGGAGTAGATGAAGTTGAAGTTGAAGTGTGGCTCTGTGGTTCCTTAGGTGTTTGTCTCTGAACATTCTCCTCCTTTTTGGTAGCATCATCTTGAGAGCTAGATGAGCTAGAGGAAGAAGTCAGTGAGACCTGAATAGGTACATGCCTGACAAACCTCTCTGTCTGTGTCTCAGCTAGTTTAGCCTTGAGATTGTCAATCTCAAGTTGCTAAGTGGCAGACCTTTCTTCTAAAGTCTTAACCAAAGATGCAAGGTTTAAGACTTTAGATAGCAGGTCTTGAATGAGGAGTTGCATTCTTCCCTTATCTTCTTTGGAAGAATCACGGGGAGATGAGGTAACATACCTAGTATGTTCAGCTTCACCACTAGATGTGGTTTCTTGGCACCCTGGTTTCCCATGCTCAATGATGTCTCTTTCAGAGTCATCAAAGGGCTTGGTTGCTGCAGATTCAGTCTGAAATATGTTACCACTGTCCACAAGGTCCATTGAGGAGCCTTCTATAGTGGCAGCTGAATCTACATGAGTCCCCACCACATCAGTGGGACTCACCTCAGTTATGGGTAGCTGATGGGGGCTAGAGATAAGGGATTTCTCTGGGCTCTGTTGAACTTGAGAAGGGTGTTGTAGATCAACTTCATTGCCATGGAGAGATGTTATCTCTTCATCAATTTTGAATAGAAGGTTAGTAAAAGATCGGGAGGTTAAGCCTACTGACCCGAGACCTTGGTCAATGTTTATAGGCATTGAGCCTCTAAAGGGCTGTCCCTTGTTGGCATCTCAGAAGAGTGTAAATACTCATTCTGAGGGCTGTTGGTTTGGGTGTCGGGCTCATGGGTTTGAGACTGAGGAGACTCAATACCCAAATTAAGGTCAAAAGAGGAGTTTTACCCTAGGCGTTTTACTACTGTTGAGCAGTTTTTGAAATATTCTTCTAAGTGTTGAG